>OMNM01030547.1:0-19105 GCA_900302745.1 Parablennius parvicornis
AACCTGCTCGTGCATGTCTGATAAAACATGTAAAATATTATCACAATAGATAGATAGATAGATAGATAGATAGATAGATAGATAGATAGATAGATAGATAGATAGATAGATAGATAGATAGATAGATAGATAGATAGATAGATAGATAGATAGATAGATAGATATCCTACACTGTGCATTATTTACAAGTGCAACAAACTGATGCAGTGATGCAGTATTAGTGGGATTAACATCTCATCCAGCTATTACCGCTGTTTGTTTGGAAGGTACATAGTAAATGCATGTACAATTACTTTCTCACACTGGTTTTGACAATTACCTAGATTGTGCAATCTCAATTAAAATTTCCTCCTGATTTGTGAGTTCATTCGTTTTCATTTACAAAAAAGTTACGAATGAACGAATCTTTCGGTTTTATTAATTCAATATGACAATTGAATCACCCTTATCGGAATACAATCACTTAAACCTTTTTTTGCCTGATTATTAGGTCTTGAAACGGCAAGTTTTACAAATACAGTGATGCTGAAATTTTGTGTATTTACATGTTTTGCCTTATTTCAACTTTCCATTGTATTAATTATAGACTATTCTCTGTGGATCCACGCTTGTAAAAAAAAATCGCCCTGGGATTCATGAAGATGTTTCCACTCTACTCTCATAATATTCAGCATAATATTCAGTTTTACAGTCATGAATAGTTTTAAGTGATGACGTAATTGTTATGACACCGACATTATTTTACTAAATGATTATGTCAGGGGTTTTTATGGGGTGGATAAAATCAAGCCTATAATTATTGCAGATCGATAAGACGCCTCCATTTCTCCCCAAGTCAATGTAATAGTTTTATCTCATTCTTGTTTTTATTTGCTTTGTTGGCTTCGTTGCCTCTCTTTAGATTATCCAGATGTCCTTTTGTATAGTGAGCCTGTGTTCTTGTTAGACCAGATCTTAAACAAAGTTTCATGAAGTGCTCTTGCTTTGTGTCCCGTCAGGTTTGAAATGATGTGGGCTTCAGGTTTTTTGCTCTCCCTGCTCACACTCTGGCATCAGTCCCATGCCCAGAGCCCTGAGTCCATGTTTCAGGCTGTGACACAGACAATGCTTCCTCCTGATGCCGTGCACAATCCCACACAGCTCAACTACGGAATGGCAGTGACAGATGTTGATGGTGACGGAGACCTTGAAGTGGTGGTGGCAGGGTGGGTGAGGAAACCATCAAAGACAGGAGGGAGAAAATAGCTCATGTGCTTCCTTGTGTGATGATTCCAGTTCATGATATGTTTCCAGGTACAACGGGCCGAACCTGGTGCTGAAGTACGACCGCACTCAAAGCAGGCTGCTCAACATTGCTGTGGATGACAGTGAGTCTCCTTACTATGCACTGAGGGACCGAGAAGGAAACGCCATCGGGGTCACCGCCTGCGACGTGGATGGAGACGGCCGAGAGGAAATCTACTTCCTCAATACAAACAACGCCTACTCTGGTGAGCTCTGCACTCCCACAACCTTTCCTCACCAAAATGAAAATAGTAATAACCAGGTATTTACAGCTAGATTCATATTCTTCATATTCTTCTCATGAAAGGTGTTTCCTTATCTGCACAGGAAGGGCAACGTATTCAGACAAGCTGTTCAAGTGGCGTAATGGTCGCTTTGAGGATCTGCTGAGCGATGAGCTAAATGTGCGTCGCGGCGTGGCGAATCGCATGGCGGGACGTTCGGTCGCCTGTGTCGACAGAAAGGTCCGTGAGGCGAATTCGTCTATGAAGTCTCACAGTTCTCCGAGCAGGTCACAGCTTCTCCTGAATAAACCTGCCATTGCTCTGCAGGGAACTGGCCGCTACTCAATCTACGTGGCCAACTACGCCAGCGGCAGTGTCGGCCCCCACGCTCTCCTCGAAATGGACGAGGCTGCCAGCAATGTGGCCGAAGGCGTCGTCGCTCTGTCCAACGTAGCCGTGGAGGCCGGGGTCAACAAGTTCACTGGTGAGGGGTCACGTTGCAAAGCTTGAGAGGTTTTGACCGACGAAGGGAACGGCAGAAGTTTTCAAGGTCGGTTTGTCGTGCAGGCGGACGCGGTGTGGTGGTCGGACCGATCCTGAGCGAATCCAGATCCGATGTGTTCTGTGACAACGAAAATGGCCCCAACTTCCTGTTCAAGAACAACGGAGATGGGACGTTTGTGGACATGGCCAAACAGGCAGGTGAGAATGAAACAGACGTTTGTCTGTAACAACATGTAATCCAACCTCCGGTTACAGCTGACGACAGCCTGGACTGATCACCAGTCATCACAGAGAGGTCACACACTTACGTTTACACCTGCAGAGAGAACATGCAAACCCCACACAGGAAGTGTACTCATAGAGGTGACAACATATAGTCTTACTTAGAGGTGCGATACAGTGCAACTCAAACTGGGAATGTTCTCATTAACATCGACACCAGGATGAAACAGAAATCATCAAACCCTGGCTGTGCTGAAGATTTCCAGCACAAAAAACATGAAATTTGATTTGGAAAACACGTCAAATTGCATTTTATACAAAAATGATTATTAAGAGATTTCAGCAAATAGCAAAGAAAATAATTGAAGCTTGTTGTTTCATGTAGAAGTGTGCAGTTGCTGCATATTTTTCATTCTTCTAGTAGTCACAACATGCGGAATTACTACTCTTTTCTTAAATGTCTTAAATACATTCTGCCTTTAATAAAACAACATTGTTATTTACCTGCTAATTGTGTTAAAATAAACGAAGTCACTAATCACTGTGGAAGGTGTGGAGGACACATACCAGCATGGCAGAGGAGTGGCACTTGCTGACTTTAATGGCGACGGGAAGACAGACATCGTGTACGGGAACTGGAACGGCCCCCACAGGCTTTTCCTGCAGACCAGTGACTCCAAGTTCAGGGTGAGAAAAAGAAAAACTGGACCACTGAGAGAAGAAAGTAGAAGAAAGTCTGATTTTTCTATGTTGTCCTGTCCAGAATATTGCAACGGGAGGATTTGCGACGCCGTCACCGATCCGGACCGTCATCGCCGCTGACTTTGATAACGACAAGGAGCTGGAGGTTTTCTTCAACAACATTGCCTACAGAGGAAACGCCCCCAACAAGCTGTTCAGGTAACAGTCCAAATAGCCAACGAGTCTCATGCTGAGTGCTGGATTATTGTCTCAGCTGCTTACGGATGCTGGTCACTGTTTGCAGGGTGTCCAGGAGAGCCGGTGCAGACCCTCTGATCCAGGAGCTCAATGTGGGAGATGCTAAAGAGCCAGAGGGGCGGGGAACAGGTCAGAGGTCACCACGAATGAACACCATGAACAAATACGGCCACAAACTGTTTGTGGACTGTTTGAGTCTGTCGAGTATCCAGACTAAATCTGTGCTTACAGTGGGAGAACATGCAATCTTCACTGTGACAACTGTTCCATTAACATGTGCAAACGCTACTCTACGCAAACGCTTTTCCAACATTAAAACAGTTACACGTAAGATATACACAGTTTGTCATCCTTAAAGGGGTCTGACGAAAAGTTATTGTCCAATTAATTCATAGTTTTTAAAAAAAGCCTCTTTAGTTGTATGTGTAACATCATTTAATTCAAGAGGGTAAATAATCACCTGTTTATCACAGTTAATTGAACTAATCACATATTAAACCACTTCTTTATACTTTCGTCATTGGTAGATAGGTAGTATCAGTATTAGCATTAGCATTAGTGTTAGTGTTAGTATTAGTTGTAGTATTAGTATTAGTATTAGTATTAGTGTTAGTGTTACTATTAACAGACTCGTCATGCTCGCGTACATTATGGAATAAATCACTGGTGACAGTTTTGTTTTAATTCTAATCTTCACTGCAGAGCACCGAGGCGCTTTGTAGCGACGAGAGTAAAGAAAAAGATTCTTAAAAGCTCTCCAGACTTCAGTCTCTTACATTTGGAATTTCGAACATGTAATCTAGAAATACATTATTACTGTAAAATATATAAATATCGGATTGTTGACCATTATGCGTCCCCTTAGAGTATAACTGCTACTTTGCATTTTAAATTGACCTTTAAAATAAAGCTACACTATTGTAAATGAATGTAATCAATGAAATAATATATTTGTAATGTTTAGACAAGAGTGTGTCATTTTTTTTTTTTAAATGTTTGCAATCTTAACTTTTTTATACTTTAAAAAGCCTCATGCATAGAAATATGTTTAGATAATATGTTTGGGAATGTTTTATTAAGGTAAAAGTAAATGGAGATTATTTATTGCCAATCTAAACAAGTGCTTTGTACAATTTAAGGTATGACTTTCTTTGTGATGCAGCAGCAAACACATCATGAGTTGGATATATGTCTGGAAACCAGAAAACAGTCTTGTCCATGCTCGAACGTGTGTGTTCGATATTCAGAGGTCAGACAGCTGAACACACTCGATGAAATGCTTCTTGTTTCCACCAGGTGGCACTGTGACAGACCTGGACGGAGACGGACGACTGGACCTGCTGCTGGCACATGGAGAGAGCGCCCAGCAGCCCATATCGGTCTTCAAGGTCACACAGGTGTGTGTGTGTGTGTGTGTGTGTGTGTGTGTGTGTGTGTTGTTATCTCAACTACCCCCACGCTGACCTCTGACCTCCCTCATCAGGGCTTGTCCAATAACTTCCTGCGAGTGATTCCTCGCACTCAGTTCGGCTCGTTCGCTCGCGGTGCGAAGGTCACCGCCTTCACCGGTCAGAGCGGGGCGCTCACACGCATCATCGATGGAGGGTCCGGGTACCTGTGTGAGATGGAACCTGTGGCCCACTTTGGCTTAGGTCAGTCCTTCTAAATCTTTGTTTAGATCAAAATCCAAACAAAAACTGTATTTTTTTTAGGTCTAATCACAGCAACATTAGAAACTGAAACACATTGAGTGTTGGTGAGAAACAACAATAGATCTGCTGAGCGGCGATGAGCTGAATGAGCCATTATGAATCTAATATAAACAACAACAAAAAAAAAAGAAAATAATTGAAATGCTGCTTCAAAAGTCAAATACTGAACATCGTGTTAGAAATGTAGATGCTTTATTTTTCAATCTTTTATTGATCTGTCATCATATTCTTATGAAAAGTATTAAAGCGACGTCTTCTCTGTCTGTACAGTTGAAGTGACAGGGATAATCGCCAGCCTCCGTGTGATTCTGGGTGATTTCTTTGCCTTTGGCTCGTAGGAAGCGACGAGGTGAAGGTGCTGCAGGTCTCCTGGCCCGACGGCTCCGTCTACACTCGATCGCTGCAGGCCGGTGAGATGAACTCGGTGGTGGAAGTGTCGCATCCCACGGACGCAGAAGTGTCGGTGCTTTCCAACGACACGCAGGTACACAGTGTGGATTCGCCGGATGAATTATGAACGTGTGTATTACTGCAGTCGCTCTGCGTGAACTCAAGTCACAACACCACAGATTTCACTGCAAACCTGCCGTGTTTGAATCACTTCTGCTTTTTTATCTTTCATTAATCAACCAAACTGTTTACAGTGTGGAACTGGCTTTACTGTGAAGAACGGCCGCTGTGCAGGTAAGAAGTTACCTTATTAATTAAATATCAGTTTAATAATATCTTTAATTTGTGCTTCATTTCTTTTTTCTTTTTTTTTTTATTGTGTTATGTTTCTGCAGGTCTTTGAGGATAATCGCATGAAATGCTGTAAAGAGTCAGCTCTTACAGAAAACATGTTAAAATATTTCATTTCTTTTGGTCATTTCTTTTGGTGCCTTCAGCGAGGGGCCTTGGTTTTTCTTGACTCTATGAGTAGTTTGAGCTATTTTTAATTTTTCATAAGCACTTTTCTTTTTCCTGCTTTGAATAAACTGCTTGTCATCAGTGTGCTGATGGGAGACTGAATATGATTTGATTAAATCGATGAAATGGTCTTCAGGAGGCAGCAGGATGAATCTGGGTGTCTTTTTTAATTATGGAGAAGAAATCCAGAGAAATGAATCATTTCATTAAAATACACAAAGTTATTACTGAATCTGTTGAAGGTGTATAACACATTAAAAAGCATTCATCAATAATAATAAAAAAAATACATGTTGAATGTATAACTTCTGTAATTTCCTTTAAAGCTTTGGTCCAGGAGGAGAAACGATCTTAGCCGGCTTATTTTTGCTTTTCATGTTTCTGAAGCACCAAATATTCACATAAACTGAGTATCTCCAGTTTGCTCTAAAACTCCCTGACATAACAGCAAAAGTAAGAATTCTGTGTGTGTGTGTGTGCGTGTGTGTGTGTGTGTGTGTGTGTGTGTGTGTGTGTGTGTGTGTGCGTGTGCGCGCGCGCACAGTCGTGATGAATGAGGGAGATATACTGGTTGGCTATCCCCGGGAAGCTTGTCATGCTTGTCTTATCTCCATCCCCGCGTTGTCCATTGATAATGTTGGTGCAGATACATCCTGTAGATCCAGACTTACAGTGCCGGCTCCAGATTGCATGCTTTGCCTGATTGTGCTTCAGCCTTTATTGTCGCGTGTATTCATCGTTTTACGTGGCACATATTCATGAGACGGTCACTTGGTATTGATGTAGTTTCTGTCCCGGGACGGGCTGCAGCACCAGAGCCCGCTGCAGCTTGCAGCGCCCTGGACAGCGGCTCCTCACAGACTCACATCCAGCACAACAAACTCTTCCTGTTTTAAAATGGTCGTCTTATCTTTATGTTCGTCCATCTGTCTCATTTAAAGAGTAAAACAACAAAACAAACTTTCAGGCGTCAGGCTTGAAAGTACATAACCATTGAACCTGCAGAGCGGACAGGTGATGCATTAAAGGGTCTTCAGAGTGTGTGGAGCTTATAGGGTAAGGGATGGTTAAAATTAAAGTTTTTTTTTTTTCATTCTTTAATAAACTGTACCTAATAAAACGTAGTGAGGGTTTTTTTTTTTTAAACTGACAGATAAGATGCAACAAAGTGCTTCTCCACCTGTACAGATTATAGTTATTTCATTGAGAAGTAAAGAAATTCAATGTGTAAAATTAGTGCCATACCCCTTTAAAAGTGGCTGAATGAGTGGAGAAGCATATTTAATGAGGATTTTTCCCAACAGGCAGCAGGGGGGTCACTGAGTGGTCTAATCAACATGGAAATACTGTCAATCAGAGGCAGTGGCCTTCACAGTCACCAGATTTCAACCCAGTCGACCACCTGAGGGGGTTTCCTGGGGGTGTGACGCGTTGGCGCCTTTTGCCGCCGTCTTGAACGCATCAAATTACAAGGATATCTCTCAACCGAGACCGCCCCCGGGACAATTCTTACAAGTCACAATGAGCGGTGGAGCTGCAGTGAAGAAGGTGACCTCAAACTTTTTGAGACCACTCATTGCTTTAATTTGTTGCCCTTTAACTCAACTCTGACAAAATATTTAAACATGCTACCCCAATTAGATGTGTCAGCGTGGTCAAACTCGAGGGCTGTAGTTCTCTGAATGAAGCATGTGTGCGAGACATAGCCACTCAGCCATTTAAAAATTTTGGCTGCTGTGCCCCATGCCTCCTGCCTACTGCCCCACTATCTGTTGTAACGGATGTTGTTGCCACTCTGTCCCATAGGGCATGAACTACTAAAAGAGTTTTTCCACTGACTGACTCCAATTGCTGGCTGTGTGCCACTGAGGGAGTGCAGGAGAGAAAAGGAAGACACAAAGATTGATAGAAAATGAGACAGTGAGAGGGAAACAGCATGAATAGACATGAGGTGGTTCCAGTAAAGCGGCTTCAGTGACTCATTTTGGGGACATTATGCTTTTGGGATTGAGAAACGGTTGGCTGGATCTTTTCAAGGCCACAGATCCTCTGTCACGGTGAAGCCTCCCGTTATCCTGGGAATTCATTGATAACTATCTTAGAGGTCGCTCATCGTGCTTTCATCCTGCATTAGTACTGCAGTGCTTGCTGCAGCACACTTCTACGGGTCCGGGAGTTGCGGGAGAAGATCTCTTTTGACCAAGCTTACCAGCCTGCTCCGTTTGCCTCTCAAACAGCTGCAAGCCTCACTGAGCAAAATACCAAAACATCATCCCTCAACACGCAGCTACAAGCTGAAAGCCTTCTGAGCAGCAGGAGTGTCAAAATGACAGGAGTTATTGTTGTTCTGTCTTTAATAAGGCATGTGGCAATGTTAAAAATCAGATGTAATGAAAGGTGACAACTTTATTCAAGAGAAACTGGCATAAATTCTGTGAGTAAATGAATGAATGAATGAACAGTTTATGGGTTTAATGTTGGTGCCGTCTTGTCATTGCCTTTTTATTGCTCTCAACCTTCACCTAAATTTGGTAAAGGAATTTCCTTTTTTGTTTTTTGCTCCATCATTGATGTTAATCTCAACATTGAGGTACCCATGCACGGTACAGGCTCTATACATAGGGGCATTAATTTACTGCATTTTTTTCGCCTCTTTGGCTGCCATTGTAAAGGTAGCAATCAGGAGTTTGAATCTCCAAAAAAATTCCCAGGCTGGACAGCAGTCTTTGTTTGTGAAAGCTATCCAAATTTTAACTGAAACCAGCTCCACATATTAAGTATGTTGGTGCAAGGAGTGCTGGCAGTAGCCTGTGTCATAATGTTGATCTTTGTTGAGAGGGAATACCCCACAGCGCGGAAGCAAATCTGCATGCATAGTTATCATGGCACCTCTCTGCTGACTGGTCTGAATGTAGAGCCTTTTTTCCCCCTTCTTTTTTTTGTTTACTGTGCTATTGTTGAGCAACTGTCTGTTACATTTATTCATATTTTGTTTTGCTATTGAAATACAATTGGAATACAAATAGGCTGTACACAAAATCTTGGATTAAGCTACTTGTTATGAGAAAAGTAGATAATCACACACACAAACCCTCTTGTGTGACAATTTTACACAAGTTTGTGGCATAACGTGCACTCAGCATGAACACCAACAGCAGCACAATCACCTGCGTGAACATGGCTTATGAATAAGAAGGTAAGAGGGACACACAGCCAGACAAAAGATGCACACATGTTTGCCAGCACAGAATGCACACGCTCAATCGAACACATGGATTAATAATGTACCATATTCCCTGTAGGAGGCTAGTTAGCATTTCAGGAAGAGTGCAAAAACACTGGGGAACCGTAATTAGGAAGTTATTGCAAGTTGCAGAATGCACGCACGCACGAAAGCACGCACGAAAGCACGCACACATGCACACACGATTGCTTCAGTTTATCGTCTTTATTTTCCTGTTGTGTGCATAACTCCTGTTATATGAAAATCTTTTGCAAACAGCATAAGTCAGGAAACATTAATTTTGTAGGTCCAGGCCTACAAAGGGTGAATCTGAAAAAAAACACTTCACTACAGACAAAACCTGCAGAGCACCTTATAACAACCAGAGTCGTCTAAATCGAGACAAATGCATTAAAATTCTACAATGCCATCAGCAGCCAGAAAAACAGTTGGCACACTTTGTGCAACACAACATCAAGTGATTGGAATATAAGAGGCAGCGCACACGGCAACAAAAAAGGTGCATTTAAAAATTCCACAGGAACAAGTCTTTTCACAACTAGCCTCCATGTGAGCGGGAGGCATTTCCTGTGAAAACTGTGGTGAACCCACATAGGAACCCACAAACAGGGAAGATCAGACCGTCAAATCTGTCTGCATTGAGACACATGATTGAATATATGTGACTCGGTTGTAGATAATTATAGCTGAGATCATTTCCAATGCAACATGATGATGACAACATGAAGTGTGATTGTTTATATACACAACAACTTCTTCATGTGTTCCATTGTTTTTTGTGTTTTGAATATTAGAATTAGCCATCTCTCCACCTTCTACTGTATACTGCTTCATCCCATTTTAGGGGTGCTGGAGCTGATTTTAACCGACTATGTGCGATGATAAACTCTGATCAGGTCAGCAGTCCATCACATAGAGACAGACAACCACACACATATATTCACATCTTTGAAGAAATTGGAGTCAATGAATAACCTGAAATGCATGTTTTTCAGCTGTGGGAGGAAAGTGGAGTACTTATGGAAAAACAATAGAGGCAGAACATGCAAACTTTGAACTGGAAATATTGTTGCTGTGAGGTAAGCATGCAGTCAAATTGTTCAGTTATACACTGAAGTGACGCATGCAAAAAGAAACTGTTTAGGTCCAACATGAGATCTCAATCGGCTCTATAATGTTCCCCAGTTACCCGATTCCCCAGGGCCAGTTTCATTAACCCGAACACTACGTTTTGAAATCATGAGACAACCTTACTGTGACCTCATACCTGATGTTCGTAGCATGAATGATGAATGAGCTGCTTTAAGTATGCTGACGCATAGCTGGCTGTTGCCAGCGCACCACAGCACGGGCAAATCCCAAACCAAACTCAAAATCTCTCACGCCTTCTCATTCTCTTTCCCTAAACACCTCTTCTCTCCTCTTCTTCTCATCGCTGCCTCCTCTTCTCCACGCCGCCAAAATGCACACACAGTGCCTGTACGTATGTGTGTGTGTGTATTGAGTCAGCTCGTTTGTATGCCGGCTGCTGCTATACCAGCCCCTCTCTGGAAATCAAGGAGAGATTGTGGTGCAGATGCTGAGAGAAGGAGAGGAAGAAAGCGCAGGGAGGATAGAGAGAGGAGGTGAAGAGGGTGAGAGGTGATAAAGAGCCAGAGATAGAGAGAGAAAAGGCTACAGATGGCACTGGGTAAATTAAAAAAAAAAAAAAAAGCTGTCTTAAAAAACAAAAACAACCAAACAACATAACAACAAAAGGGTGAAAAGCTGGGAATAGTGTTCAATAGAAGTGTTTCCCTCCCATGATGCTCATTTCAATTCTGTTTCATTACCCCTGGCCTCTGCCCCACACACAGCACAGACTGCACACTCTGGAGCTCGGGCAGGTTGGAGACACTGTTGCCAGACACAGACTTGAAAACCCCTCTGATGCTCAGTTCTTAGGTACTCTTCAAGACTAAGAGGAGAAATCTCTCTGCCAGGCCCATTAACTACTCCAAACTGGACTATTGAAATTGGATTACCTGCTTGGACTGAGCTGGCGAATCGGCTGTTCTTCCATTTCCCAACAGAGATCTGTCTTTGAAACCTTGAGATACAAGCAGCCGGCGAGCAATAGGGAGATTGTTTTTTGATTTGTCTCTCCTCTCTTATCTCTCGGGCATCTTTCTTTGTTTTCTCTCTTCTGTGACAAATTTCTCCAGGGTTTGGGTGCCATTTGTATCCCCTTCCTGGCTTGAAATACTGGCGGAGCTTCCCTGACAGACGCAATGATGGACAAAAAAAGCAGAAACAACTCCCTCTGTTACCCTAAGAGATAACTTGCAAATTTGACAGACAGATTGAATCCTGAAATGTTTTTACTCCCCTTCTGAAAAACCATAAACAAGTCAATTTAATGCTCAGGAGCTCCTTTTTATGACCAGTGTATGGCTCTGCATAGAAATAGGATGTAAACCAAAAACTCAGACAGGGACCTTCATAGACTGCCATCATTGTGGCGACTTCCTGTTTACTAGAAACTCATTATCTTTCAGTGAAATATGCTCTTGGTCCAAACAACTAGGTTTAATTACAGTTCAACTGCCTTTATAAAGGACAGCAGGCCTTTAGGGGCTGTAATAAAACTGAAACTAATTTAAAAAGCATGCGGGCTTTTGAAAAGTATGCCTAAAAAAACAAAATTGAAAAAAAAAGTAAAAGTTGAAGGGGCAGATTGAAAAAGAAATGCTATACTGTTGACATAACCAGTCCCAATCAAACCTCATTAGCCTAGTCATTGTCTATATAGAGTAACAACAAACATTTGTATTTCCAAATAAATGGAAGCGACATTTATCAATATTATTGACTTTACGATAATGGACAGTGGTCAACATAGCGGTCAGGTTAGGTATACTGTTGGTCGTATTTTTATGAGGGGTGTAACAGAGAAAAGTCATGCATTGTCATCAGTGTCATTAAGTTTAAAATCTCACACTATGTGGGCAGTAGTGCCCCCTGATCACCTGCATTCGCTTGAATTGTCAAAGAAAAACATATAATGGCCTATGGCTGATCCTGTGCCTTTAAAGGATGGTTGTAGATGGGTATAAGTTAATATTGTTTCCAGCATTCCTGCTGTTTTCATGAAACTTTTGTGAAACAAAGAAAAGCCGATTTTGTGTATTCACTTGAAACGTTATTATGTAAACGAGGCTCCAGATTGAGTTTTGTATATTTCCTGTTTCTTCATATTGACATACGTGGAGTATGGTTGTTTAGTTGTTGTTGCTGTGGTTGATTTCGATGTTCAAATATCTGGTTTTAACTTCCTCTGTGTTTCTGGGCAGTGTATCCCGTGATCCTCTGATCTGTAGGGTCTTGTAGCTGATTGTTCACTTTGATTGTTTCTAGCTGTCTCTGCTGTTTTCCCTCTCCCTGTGCCTTCATACATGACTCAGTCTTTCATGACCCGGTTGGTTAATCTGTCTTATTCCTGTCAAATTCCCTCTGTTTTAAAGTTCTCTGTCTGCTTCTCGCTGGTTTCTTGTTGCTCACCATTTCTTACTTTGCTGTCCATTTTCTTTTGCACTTTCGAATAAGCTGTTTGGTTTTTTTTCTTGGTTTATCATCATTGAAGATCGCTTTTAGTTTCTAAATCTGTGTCTGCGCCTGGGGCTTTTCCATGCACCTTGACAAAAGAAAAACATTCGCTCCATTGACTCTGAAAGCTGTATCACATTATAGTTTCATGTTACACTTTTATGTTTAAGGGAACTTTACAATCCCACAATTTCAGCTAAATTCATCTAACTTCTGTTACACCTAAACACACTCTGGTTGGTTTGCATCCTATAATCTCAAAACAAAGATTAGGTCTTGTCAAAATGTCAGAATCAGTTTGACAGTGACATGTTTCTCTCATTATGCACATTCCAACTCATCATTTTATATCACGAGTGTAGATACTGGTTGTGGATAATTGATAGGAATATTGGAGGCTTCAGGGTTTGGAGGATTTGGAAAATTTAAGAAAAAGCAGCAGATGTGTGCACACATTTGCTTGAAGATAAACATAGACAGGGTGTGAATGCAATGCTCTATTTATGTAAAGAAAAAACTCATCACATCTGGTAGGTAGGTTCAATTGAGAAGAAGGACAAATAAGACATCTGTCAGCAGTTATAGAATAAACGTTACATGCTCAAATGATTGTTGTTTGAATAGGTTTAGGTGCCAAAAACTACTTCATGGGTGTGAGAAAAATATTCTGCTTCAGCTAAGTTTGTGGAAAATTATCAGTTAAATTGATGTACAAATCATCAAACCACCACAGCCGACATGCCATATTTACACCACTTCATTTTTCTTCTGTTACAATTTTGTACACTTTAATATATTTTAGTTTTTGGAAAATTAAACTACTTTCATACAAACACAATCCATTAATGGCAGTTTGCAAACAATGTCAAACAAAACCATTATGCTCTATTTCTTTACATGAAACACAGTTATCTGCAGACTTTTAGTGCCATAACAAGTGATAAATAGTTTGTAAAATGACTCAAGCTTTCACTATGATAGGGCAATGCCAAACCTACCACATAATTAGAAAGATTTCCTTGGCTGAAAAAGGGAAACAAATGGCATGTCATAATTATTTAGACTTTTTATTTAATCCGGCTGTTTTCTTAAACTACCAAAGCCTCATTCAAAAGTTTGAGATTTTGACTTTCAATCAGGGCTCAAACTCCCTGTGGTTTAACCAGTATGACTAAATATTTTTTTTTTTTATATTTCAGATATTTTCACACAGAGGGCCTGATCTATTTAATGTTTGTGCATATAACAGTCGGCACAAGCTTGATAATGCACTCATGTGGAAGATCGTCTACTGACAGGATGCAGTGAGGATTGCTTTTAACTGATTCGCCAAATAAATCTCACTGCCCCTTTAGCATTTTGCTTTCTTGAATACGGACATTTTGGACAAACTACTCGGAGGACTTTGAACTAATAGATCTCAGTAAAATGCTCAATGTAATTTCTAGTGCTTGAAAAGTTTCCATTGTTTATTATTGCCTGTACTTTATATGCAAGGAACAAATCAATTCAACCTTTGGGTCTTTGTGTATCATCTCAATGTTGTTTTTATGATTATGTATGAATAGCACTTTGTTTTCAGCTGTGGTTGTTTTTAAAATGCTTATAGACGTAAAGTTGACTTTAGTAGAATTGCTCTTGTTGTGATAAGACCGAGGTCCTCAATTCGCTGACTTTATCATTGAGTATTTTCTGTGTTGTGCCCCTTCTTGCAATCTTATATGATTCTCTTATACTTTTTCCACATAACTTTAACTCAATAAAACCATAGTACCAAATTGTGATTTATTTGCTGTAATGCCCTTATATGTTTAATAACTTCAACTTAATTTTCTTTCCTTTTCTGCTGAACAGAAATTATACCATCCAGCAGGTCATTCAAACCCCTCATCTGAACACTCCCGTTTGCATGATTTATCACTAAAGTGCAATCTATTTGTGAAAGCGTGTAATTAAGAACCTGATTACGAAACAAGTTTTGGAGTGAAAACACATAATTCGTGGGTTTTCCTTTCAGATAAGTTTCACGTTTAGATAGAAATGTTTTGAAAACGCCATCCGTTTAAATGGAAATGCTGGAAACGCTGAAAATAATGTCATTTTCATGTTTGGCCAGTGGTGGTTGCTGTTGATTTTTCTTGTAATGAAACTACACACACATGCATGCAGAGAGCAATACGTTAGAAATATTAAACACGGCAAGTAAACGGATATTCGTATCGGGCAATCAATTAAGTTGGATTGCAAATCCCGGGACTGTCAACTATATAACTAAACGTGGTGCGCATGTAGACTAGCAGTGTTTCCACCGACGACATGGAGACGGGATTGGAGAGTTTTCAAAAATATCCCAGTTATACTGAGAAATAGTCAGAGCATTTTTTGAAAGTTCCACCTTGAGAGCTGTTTTAAAAAAACGTGTCTTCAGTGACTCTGAGCACTGTTGTGGTGTGAACGGACACTCAAAACTCAGCAAAAGTTTTCTGTTTTCACTTGTTTCACTTTCACTTTCTGTTTGTTGCATTGTTGTGTAATTGGAGCTTTAGTTCACTTTTTAAATGATCTGACTGAATCAGTATTGACAAATAAAAACACACAGCCTCATTAAGAAGGTGCTGCCACAATGCTTTCCATTAGTCAGCCATGTTGTTTTGTAGCTTTTATGATGGAGCGAGTGCATGCCTTCCCTAAACTAAAACTTTGCTTAACTAAATTGAGCATGAAGAAATGTGATTCATATCTTTCTGTTTGAATATGCCTTTCTATAGGACCATTGTTATTTTTTTTTTTTGAAATATGAAGGAAATAAAAGTCAGAGCACATTTTCCCAACCAATTCACAGAGCTTAATTTGCAAACTAGCTACAAGTGATTAAATCTGGCAGTGACTGGAGATCAAATATAAATGTGAGAAAGCCTTTTTGTCCGCCTCTGCCCATAATTAAAGGGCCCATTGTTTGGGATAAAAATGGCTTAATCCAGCACCGTTATCATTTTGAATTGCCTTTGTACCATCCAAAGACACAACGCTTGACAAATAGGATCTAATGGGGGCACACAGTTAATAGTTGTCAGTTTGCAGGACTCTGCAATCATTAGTCTGGCCATTAAAACCTGAAATCTCTCCGTGGGGTTGGCAAGTAGGAACTTTTGTTTCTTTATTTTGACTTTTCGTGGAGAGGATCAAATGGAATCACTGTGGCATTAAAGAAGCTACTTTTGTGCGACATGTGAACTGGGCATCTACAAAAGAAGAATGGTATTTCTTTGCGGTTTCAGTCTGCCAAGTCACGTCAAGTCAAGTTTGTTTGTATAGACTAATATCCAATTCAGTGTCTCAGTGGGCTTAACAGGCTCACAACAACAACGGCCCAGAGCCTGAGCCTTCTAAGAAGACAAGAGGAAAAAAAAAACTCCTGCCCAAAAAAAGTTTGGGCAGGAAAAATGGAGCAAACTTGAGAGGAAATCCAAAAAGAGATTCTCGCCTCTCTGCTGCGGCACCAAGAAACTTCAGATATGAGTATGATGGGATAAGACGGTGCCTATAATGAGAAGGGATTAACTAGAGCACAGGTTTGTAAAGTGGGAGAGTTATTATAGTCCAGGTTGAGAGAGGCCGACGTAAAAGAAAGTGTTGGAGTCGGTGAGTTGTATTTCTAACTGTGCTCATTCAACATATTAAAGAGGAAGACTCTGGTTTGTGCTGTTTTGTTAGGGACATGTCACTAAAGACCAAATGTTATATATTGAGTCTTAAAAGTAAATTTTTCTGAAACAAAAACGCAGTCTCACAGTGCAATGACAAAATGACAATGCTAACATTGCTCCTGGTTTGAATTTGCTGGCAAATAGAACCTCTCACTGCTCTGCAGGGGTCGGTGATTCTCCTTTCAAATGGGTAAATTAGAAGAGATGTAACAAACACAAATGTGCTGAGAATTTTGCAAATTTGTCTAGGTTTTTTAATGTTTATTCATGTTAAGATATGTCCATATTCATTAATGACTGAAAATGTAGGAGCTTAGAAAAGCACACAGTTTATTTGGCACTTATCTTTCTGAAATGCTTTGGAAGATACCAACAAAAGATGTGTTGATGGGTTGTTTGAAAATATACCTGATATAGCTTTTGTTTTTTTTAAACTCAGACTAACTGTCATTTCAAGTAAACCAACCCCGAAACACTTTCATTTCCTAAAAGGGACTAATGGAGCATCTGCTTGTATTTGTTTGTATGTTGATAAAAGAGTCATCTTAATAAGTGCTGTCTATTCACTAGTTGTTTAAAAGTACAATAACTTTCATCACTGGGGGTCTCTCTCAATCTAAAAAGACAAAACTGATGTAATGCGTTTTATGAAAGCACTGTATCTAAATGAAGTTAACATTGGCTGAAATTGAATAATAATGAAAAGCCCCACCTCCATTTATTGCCAGCCACCACTGCCTATTTTTCATTCGCTTTGTCTTATCAAGGTGCTTAAGCTCCCTGTAATATGAATCAACAGCTTTAGCACTATATTCAACTACAAAAACTGGCTCACAGACTTAGAGATGAAATTCCAGCTAAAACAAATTAAAATAAAAATTCAAACAACTTCTGGCTGACAACCTCTGCTGGCTGAAACTCAGCATGAGGCAATATAAGTAAAGAATTCACAGTTGACTACAAGGATGACCATGGGAATTTTTCAAAAGAGTGAAGCGGTGTAAATAGGAATTCACTAAAACTTGGAGGTATTTTTAAAAGGGACCTCTTTTTTTTCATCATGCTGTCACTGCTAGTACACACTCTTCCAGTAGTGCAGCTTGGGCATGATGTAAACAGAACATTACTCCTCAGTCCTGGCAACCTTCCTGCATCACCTCAAGATCCAGTTTTGATGCTAACATGCTCATTTTTGGTGGTTTCCAGGATCAGCATGGGCTCTGTGACCATTCTGTGGGTGCACAGCTACATACACAACTCAGCATAACGTATTCTGTGGTCTCACATCTGCGTGTATAACCAGCATCAAGGCTTTCATCACTTTGTACTGAAGCAGCTCCTCTGTGGGCACCACTTGGTCAACCTTTGCTCTGCACACCTCCGCAAACTTTGTGGTTAGAGGACACAGACCTGACCCAATCAGCAAGCCACCGCAGATGGACCCCAATCAAAGTCTGTCAGAGTCTCTTGCCTGCCTGATTTTCCTGCTTTCAACACATCAACTCGAAAAATTGACTGCTTGCTGTTGAATCTATTTCTTTGCTTGACCAGAGCCACTCATTCACAATTTTGAAATAGATTTAATTGATATAGCACATATTTCCTGTTTAACTGCTCTCAGAATGCTTTACATAATCATTCACATTAGTCCTTTATCAAGCCTGTGAAACACGTGGTAACTTCCTCATTTCTTTCTGTTTTTTGTCCAATTTGATGGTAATTATAGAAAACAGAAAAAAAAAAAGAAAAAAAAAACCACAGTTGTGCTACAGGTTGAAGGTGGTGCTATTTGTAATTTCTGTAAACATTCATAAAGCATGACACATCTGCATTGAACATACATTTATTAGGATAAAAATTGATTTGTTTAGGCCATTCATCTTGGAAAAGCACCTCTCACAAACAGCGCACATAATGATGATTGAGGGTGACTGATAAAATGTGAAGAACTAGTTATATTTAGATAAGAACAATGTAAGTGAAAGTAGACACACTGAAGCATGTTTAATCACAGTGACTTTTTTCCCCACCGTGCAGATAAAGGGTTACATTGAATAGAAAGGTACTAGATCCCAATATCCCTCTTGAGCCAATCACACTCTTATTATCATTATGATTCATGCATTCAGAGGCGTCAGACAGACAGAGTGGTAATGGAAACCTACAACGTGTAGCTCAAAATTACATTTGTAGTATTTTATATGTGATTAATGACTTAAGACAAGCATAGTTTTGGGCTAGTTAAACTACAACAATGCAGCACCTGAAATTTACTAATGTAATGCTGTTTAGAGCTGTGTGATAATAATACTGATATGTTGTTGAAGGTGGCAGTAGAAGGTTTCTACTGCAGCCATTGTTTCTAGTAAATCTAACATGGGAAATGTTTCCACTGCACTTGTTTCCTGTTTTATTGTTTTGGAGGATTTTTTTTTAATATACTACCCAAATCTTTTTTGTAGAATTTTTTCGATTTAGCAGTTATGTACGAGCTTTATGAAATCAGCCAGTTGGCATTCACAACAGGGGCTAAACCATACAAACCTTTTGTCAATTAGAGCTCAGTAACACCGAGGGGAAATACCATTGCTTGGCAGGCAAACGTATGGGGTGTGTGTGTGTGTGTGTGTGTGTGTGTGTGTATGGGTGTGTGCATGTGTGTGTGCGTGTTCGTGTGTGTGTGAGTCAAGACGAGACGAGCTAAATATCTCTTCTCCCATAATCCTTTAATTTCCCAGAGCGCTGTGTATTTCATTCCGTTTTTGGAGCTGACTT
>OMNM01030549.1:0-11972 GCA_900302745.1 Parablennius parvicornis
AGGGCAGTGTGTGTGTGTGCGTGTGTGTGTGTGTGTGTGTGTGTGTGTGTGTGTGTGTGTGTGTGTGTGTGTGTGTGTGTGTTGGCTGGCGTTTCAGATAATGAAATGCAGCAGGGAACAAAGAGCTGGGGGCCCCTATTCTCTGTGCTGCAGCTTCATTTTCACTCCCGTCAGTCTATGATTCTTCCATACCCTCTTTCTTGTGTACACGTATGTGTGTGTTTGTGTTTATATGAGCCAGTTGTTGTGTGTTTGAGTGTCCCCTCCGCCTCCTGTTAGCATTCTGCATGGCAGATCCCCCTAATGTAATAACTGTGTCTGCATGTCTAATTTACAGCAGGAGAGAGTAAATAGCCTGTGGTTAATTACAGTACGTGTGTGTGTATGTATGTGTGCATCTATGCATGTGTCTACATGCGCGTGGGTGTGTCAGAATGATTTATGAGTTGCAAATAGCTACACCAGTGGCCCGTTTCTCCTCACTTAGTTTTTAATCTGTCTTTCCATTAATTTTCCAGGAGATGTTATTATGGTTTTATAACAGTGTGCACGAGGATGCACATGTGAGTGCACGCAAGTGTTAATGACACAGAGGTGTACACATTTTGTGAGCATCCAGGTTACATGTGCAGGGCTTTGCTTTACCACCTTTCCACTTCTCCTTTCCACTTACTTCCTGGCTACTCTTCTCTTGCCTGTGCTTCATTCACTCTCTTCATTGAGAGCCACAATGAACACAGATCTTTATTGACAGTACACGGTAGAACATGGAAACAGCAGGTCAATCCGTTTAGCCCAAGGGCCGATACACCAATTCACCAATTTGTCAGTGTTAGTTTGAGAGAGAAAAGCAGCTAATCTCTCCTCTCTGCTCTCTATTGATCACACACTTAGACTCCACTTTTCTGTCTAAACACTATTGATTCTCTCTCTCTCTCAATCTCTCTCTCTCTCCCTCTCTTTCGGTCCTGCTCTCTTCACATACCACAGCTCTCAACACATATCACCTTCATACATTCGGACTACTTTTCACATATTGGTCTGAATAACGGAAACGTCCTCGCATTTGACTCGCGTTTTGGAGGACTACTTGAGAATATTTGAACAGGAACAAATATAAAGACACATGCATAATTCCTCCAATACTTTATCTCTAGTGGTGCTTGTGAACCATACAATGCATTTTATAGTTTGGTCCACAAATGTCACAAATCTTTGTCCCCTGCTGTGAACATTCAAAAGCTTATTCACGGTCTCATTAGAAAAATCAATTACTTAGCAACCCCTCAACAGCGTGAATACAGACCATGATTAAAAATGCACTGCTGCGTGCACCGTCTCCTTGCTTTTGTTTTTCAGCCTCACATCACAGGATGCACTTGAAAAGCAACACATTCCTGTCAAGATGAAGGCTATGCAAAAATTATAGAATGATTATCGTTAGGCCAATGTGACTCTTATTTCCCAAGTTTTAGATCAATTCACATTGATCCAAACATTTCCACTTCATAGGATTTAGCTTTTGAGGACCTAGATCATGAAATCTTTTCAACTTGACAGGGATGATTTGACAGAGAAACAATTATGCTATAAATGTGTGGATAAAACAAAAGGGGAGAGCCGAATCAGTCACGAACGAGGCTTCCCTGTTGCGTTTATTGAGTCTATATTGCTTTATTATGTTGTCTAATCAATTCAATGTAAATAGGGGATCCCATCTGTCCTCACATGCTGTGAAAAAAATAGCAACGGGCTTCTCTCGAATCATGCGTGTTACTTATTAGATTTGTACACCACCTACTGGCGAATTTTGCATATTACATATACATGTTACAAAACGCATGACAACATGGCTTGTGTAACTTCGAATCAGCTGTTGTTTGGTAACAGGCAGTGAACGTGTCTCTTCTCTTCAGGAGAAATGAACTGACTTGAGATTTACTTATTAAGGCATTGTAACAACTGTACCGTCACCTTTCGGTCCGAGGATGAGTCACTCGGTGACTTCTGCCCAGCCTCTGGTAAGGGAGATGTTGAGGGAGGTGCTGGTGGGTCGAGAGGATCCGGAGGGCTTCTTTGCCATGTGTGTGTCCCTGATGGGGCACCAGGAGACCCGGTCAACTTTCCCTTCCATCATCCGGCCTCTGTCCACCTCCAACAGCCGTCTGCACGCCATCCTCACCTCCATCTACCAGGAGTATTTCTCCAAGGTCAGTAACTCTGGACACATTTCACTTCACCTGTGGTGAGTAAAAGTTGGAGGAAATGTTGAGAAAGTAAGATCATGATCACATTAGGCATACACTTTTCAGTTACATCACCTTGAATGATTAGTGGTATTCTTCATTATATTGCATTATAAATCATCATATCTGTCTCTAAAAAGATGGATTTAATTAATTATTGCTACACTTTTAAAACCTGACAGCACATTTCACTCCTTCTGCCTGGGTGAAGTGTATAGTTACACACACGTACTGGAAGCTGCTCATTCCGAGTTACATTCGTCTTTCTTTCTCACAAGGTATTGTCTTAAAACAAAATCCACGGTAGACACAATCAAGTGCTCTTTAGAGAAGTGTAAACTATTTCCATTTCTACTGCAGAAGTTAGTTGGAGATGTTCACATTTAAAATTAATCTTTGATCCAGTTTTTTTTTTAATTTAATTGAAATAAATTAAATTTAACATGTACTGAATAATTAGCCCTCCCAATAGTTGCATTTCAACATGTACTTCCTTATAAATATACTTTGTCGCTTTGGAATATATTGTGAAGCTAACATTAACATAATGTAATTATTGAACAACCTGCTCAATAGTTAGCTTCACTTGGATGTTAGCTCTTACACAACATGGATACAGGCGCTTATTTAAACGGATATTCTGCACATTTATCTTTCCAGGAAAGCACAAAACGAATATTTGCTTGCTAAATATGTAAAAATTGATAACTAAATCTATGAAGAATTGGTTTTAACAGACTTACTCCGGTTGATGGGACTCGTGGCTGGCAGCTACAGTTAGTTCATTAAAGAATATTGGAAAATACAGATTCATAAAATTAGTAATATCCGTTATTATTATTATTATTATTTTTATGTGTTTATTTTTTTTTGGGGATCAAATATCAATTACATGAGTGTATTTGCTCTGAACCAGTCAGTTTGTTTTATTTTTGTATGTTTCGTTTTCTGTTTATTGTGATACAAATTATGCCGACAAGCAGAAACTACAAAGTTAAGCTGTCCCCTTTTAAAAAAAAATGCGAATATTGAATGCATTATCTACAATCATTTTCAGACTATTCATAATTTCCCTTTCCCTTGAAGTCAAGTCAGGAACAGACAATACCCCAGTCTGCATCTCGGACTTAGAAAAACGGTACACCTGCATATCCCTGCAATAGCACAAAAATGACAACTGATACTGTTGAGGAGCTTTATTAATGGAATCATCCTCATGACCAACTTCAAATAACTGAAGGTCATCTGTGTGACATTGGGTCAAATAAAAACTTCCCCGTGGTTGATTCAAGACTCCATAATAAGGGCCATCCCAAAGAGAGAGACCAATATCCACCACCATTCACGCCATTGTAGATTTAGAAAGTAAGTCTTTGGATTGTGGCACATACCTCAGATACTTACTAAAAATGATCATAAAAATAAAACATGAAGGCACAGAAAAAACATACAAACTCCCTACAGAAAAGCCCCTGTCTAATCACGGATTATATATTTGTTGTGAGGAACCAAAACCAAATTACGTTGTCACACCTCTTTGCACTAAAACAAAGGAAGACTTCAGGAGTTAACCAAAAAGTTGTATCTAAAGGTTGTAATATGTTTGTGTTACTAATCAAGCCATGGATGGCTCTGTTAGACTGAATTGAGTTTTGACAATGAAGCTTTTGTCTACTGACTTGCTTACGCAACACCGGTTCCAATGGTACATAGAATGTGATATCAAAAGCATACTGAGATTTAAGCATGGTTAGAAAACTAAAGAAAAGTGTCTAACACAATGGAGAATCCATGCCAGAAGAACTTAAAGTCATTCAGAATAATAATGAAGGAAAAAAACCCACCTAGTATGGATGGTCGTCTCTGTATATACAGAATTGCCCGATGAGCTAAATAAAACTGAACAGTTGTTGGTTTTTTCAAAAAGACATAAATATACATCGTATTTAAAAAAGAGAGAGAGATTAACAAGGTTTTCACTTCCTTTATTAGTTGCACTGATTTTTCCATCTTGCATAACAATTTAAAAAAGTTTTTTTTGGTTTTTGTTTGTTACAACCCTCCTCTTTGTTTGTTTTAGAATATCATGTAAGCTTCCTACTAGTGAGAACTGGAGCAACACAATAACAAAACAGTTAACAGCAGGAATAATAGATGTTTCTAATCCACTTGCAGACTGAGGAGGATGAACTGGAACTTGCTTTGGCTCTCTCGCAACTGGAAAACAAAGATCAGCAGCTGCCGACTTCTAGCCAAGAATCACAAGTTATATGGCCTGGAAAAAATGCCACTTCTCCTCAAGTCATTTCAAAACAAAAGCCTACGGAAAACAAATGCGCCCAGCTTACAGATGGACCTGGCAGTGGAAGAAACACTTATCCAGCACAGAACAATCCCCAGCGCACTGAGGGCCCGCCACAGACACAAAATCCACAAAGTACAATATCAAAGCAACATATAGCAGGAGAAGATGAACAGATGACCAGAGAGGGAGATTTGAATCAATCACAAAATGCAAAGCGCTCTGGAAAGAGGAGGCGGCGGCAAAAAGGTGCTGGCCAGCAGCTCGTAGGTTTGCCCAGCTCTCCATCAGCGCCACCACCAATATTGCTGTGGTTCAGAAGAGACTTGCGACTGTGTGACAACCCAGCTCTAATTGGATCCTTGGAGCTGGGTGCGCCAGTCATCCCCATCTTCATCTGGAGCCCTGAAGAAGAGGAGGGACCAGGAATCACGGTGGCTATGGGGGGAGCGTGTAAGTTTCTGAAGGAATCGGCTATTATATTAAGATTTGTCAAAGCTATAAAATCAGGACTGTCTAATTGTACCCTTTAATTTCCAACAGGTAAATACTGGCTTCATCAGGCTTTGTCTTGTTTTCTTACATCTCTTGAGCGCATTGGCACCCGTCTCGTCTTTTTCAAGGCAAATGGGGAATCAAATGAAGTTGGATCTTCTCTGTGTACTCTTATGAAACTGGTAAAGGAGACGGGAGCACGAACAGTGATGGCTAACGCCTTGTATGAGCCCTGGCTGAAGGAGAGGGACGACGCGCTGGTGTCGGTGCTGCAGAAGGAAGGTGTTGAATGCAAGTTGTTCCACTCTTACTGCCTCAGAGACCCTTATTCAGTCAGCACAGAGGGCGTTGGACTCCGAGGTTAGTCATGATGATTTTAGGCTGCTTGATAAGCACTATATGATTCATGATGCCGATGTTAATGGCTTGTTTCATCTGTGATGTAGGAATAGGGTCGGTGTCGCACTTCATGAGCTGCTGCAAACAGAATCCGGGTTCTACTGTCGGGGTTCCCTTGGATCCTCCCGTTTCACTCCCCACACCTGTCCATTGGCCTCAGGGTGTCGCTTTGGACAAACTGGAGCTGGCCCGCATGCCTCGCAGGAAGGATGGCACAACGGTGAGTCACCACAACACAGCAGTGCAGTGAGACCCTGAACAATTAGATCATGTTCTCACTCATTCTCCTGTGTTAATTTTAGATTGACTGGGCAGCTAACATTCGACAGTCCTGGGATTTTAGCGAAGAAGGAGCGCATGCTCGGTTAGAGGCCTT
The DNA here is from genome assembly GCA_900302745.1 of Parablennius parvicornis. Lineage (NCBI taxonomy): Eukaryota > Metazoa > Chordata > Actinopteri > Blenniiformes > Blenniidae > Parablennius > Parablennius parvicornis. The sequence goes on from OMNM01030549.1 coordinate 5,819, forward strand.
TCTTCATGATGGTAAGATGCCTCACAAGTGCCTAAAACCTCAAATCAAGGAGGTGCTTAATGTTGCCGTCATTCATCTTAAGAACATTGCTAAGATGAGACCAATTGTTTTGACATTAAGGATGCTACGGTCGACATTCATGCAATTATTCCATCTTGTACAGACAGTTACAATGTCTTCCTGTCAGGTTTGTCTAAAAAGAGTTTTCAAGCTTAATAGACTGAATCCATATAAACATCTCTCCACTACTGGACCCTCTTCATTTACTTGCTGTTCAGGAGAGAGGAGATTTTAGTTCTTCTGCTCTCTTATAAAATATTGAATGGCCTAGCCTCATCATACCTGATTAATCAGTTTAACAACTTTTTTCAAAGTGTAAGTACATCAATTGATTAAAACCTCTTTATCAATAAAATGGTTATCATTAAACTCACAAATTTTTTTTGTGTCATTCACAAAGGTGTGTATAGGTATGAAAAAGAGTCTGGCAGGGCCGATGCGCCCAACACCAGCTGCCTGTCTCCCTACCTCCACTTCGGTCAACTCAGCCCACGATGGCTCTTGTGGGATGCCAAAGGAGCACGTTGTCGACCACCAAAATTTCAGCGTAAACTGGCGTGGAGGGATTTGGCTTACTGGCAGTTAACCCTTTTTCCCGACCTCCCCTGGGAATCTCTCAGGCCTCCATACAAGGTTGTAATTGCCTATAGACACGCTTATTTAATAGTGGGATTTATCAGAACATTAAAAAAAATATCTAATTACATTTCATACTCCATTCATCTGAAATTAAAATGCCTACACTATGATGAACAAAGCTTATTAAAGCGTGGGATTTGCAGGCTCTGCGGTGGAGCAGCGATCGCAGCCACCTCAAAGCGTGGCAGCGAGGCCGAACGGGCTACCCTCTGGTGGATGCAGCCATGAGGCAGCTATGGCTGACTGGCTGGATGAACAATTACATGAGACACGTGGTGGCGTCTTTTCTCATAGCTTATCTCCATCTCCCTTGGCAAGAGGGCTATCGCTGGTTTCAGGTGAGATGTGCAGGCTTGCGTGAATCTCACAAAGTATAGTGAGAAGCACCTGCTGACTGCCGCTAACATTTCTGTGTGTTTAGGACACCCTGGTGGATGCGGACGTGGCCATCGATGCCATGATGTGGCAGAACGGGGGCATGTGTGGTCTGGATCACTGGAACTTTGTCATGCACCCCGTTGACGCTGCGATGACCTGCGACCCCAACGGCAGCTACGTCAGGAAATGGTGCCCTGAGCTCGCAAGTCTGCCCGACGAACTCATTCACAAGCCTTGGAAATGCCCTGCGTCCATGCTGCGACGTGCAGGTGAGGAGACGAAGTCCAGATTTCTGGAAAGTATTAGGTTCAATTATTGATTTGAAAGAGGACTTTAAGCGCTCTGGAATCACACAATGTAAAGTCTACATTACTTTAGCTCAATTCAATAATCTTTCTTGTTTAGGTGTGGCATTTGGACAGACGTATCCTGAACGGATAATTCAGGACCTCGAGGAGCGGAGGAATCGGTCTCTCCAAGATGTGGCATTGGTGCGCAAGCAGTTTGGCGAGTACGTGGACAAACGCTCAGGCTGCGACCTGGTGCCGTTACCCCGGCGCCTTGTCTCAGAAGCTCTGGGATTGGCGCACGGGAGCGGTGGCGTGGCGACAGAAGGGAAGGAGTTCCTGCTACCCGTCATCACACGCATGGAGTTCAAGCACCAGCAAGAAGACCCAGACGCAGACGCTGCAGCAAACCCTTACAACGCCGTCCTGAAAGGATACGTGAGCCGCAAGAGGGACGAGACCATCGCCTTCCTCAACGAGAGGGACTTCACCGCCAGCGTGATGTTTGAGGGAGCCCAGAGGAGGGAGAGACTGGAGAACAATCACCGAAGAATGGAGGGGCTTCCTCTGCTCGCGGCTCCTCGAGGCAGAGCCAGACGGACCCCGACAGCCAAAGACAAGTTCTCTATAGTTCCAGGTGGGGCAGTAGCGTCACTGAAGTGACCCAGAGTCAAATAACTCGTCATGGAAACCAGCTGCGAAATGCAAACGTTTCCAATTTTACGTGATTTGTGAACTGCAAATGAGGAAAGTTTAAAAGATGTTTACAAAATGCTCCTCAGTTGTTGTAGTGTAAATATTCAATATCATCTCAGGTCAAAAGACACTGGCACAACTTTGGGAGCATTAACTTTGGTACAGGGTGAATTCCTTTTTGTTTCTACATTGGTGAATTAAAAGGTGTCTGGAATGGTTTTGTAATACATTAAATGCATCGGTTTGTTAATTATTTGCAAGTGTGCATCAGAGGACAATGGTTATGTTAGAGGTGGTGTCCCACTGCAGCTAAAGGAAGCATATTTTTTGGGTTCATGTAATGCATTTTTAATTGAGGTTATAAATAAAATGTCACGCACACCATCTGTATGAAACTTGTGTGAAATATCACATATCAACCAGTATTTTATTTTGTAAATTTCTAACAACAAATATAAAAGGTTAAAAATAATTACAACAAAAAAAAATGTGTCAGGACTTTTTTTATTTATTATTATACAGGTCCCTTATCCAAAGTTTAGCTGTCATACATGCAGTATAGACCAACATAATTATTGAAACAAAGATCAAAGTGCTTTTTGAGTCTAACGTTCTACGACAGATATTCAAGATTTCAAGCTTTGATTGAAATACTTGAACATATTCTATCGACTGCAAGGCTCAGTCTCTTCTGTTGGGGGCTCGACGCTGCAAGAACTCCACACTTTGTTTAGTCAATGCAGATTGCAGAAATTGCCCTAAAGTCAGTCTTTAACAATAGATAAAAATTGCTAACGTTCACAGCTTGACAACACTGGCAGAGTTCCACTGTCTCATGCTTTAGCGCTGCTTATCACGACGACAGGCACAAGTAATGTATCTCGTTGCCAGTGGTGTTTGAAAAGGGAGAGGGAGCACAGTGCTTATTATAAGGTCGTCTGTTAGTTCTCCATGGAGCGGATGTATCTCTCGTAAGCCGTTTCATCCATGAGAGTGTCGAGCTCAGCGGGGTTGGTGATGGTCATCTTCATCAGCCATCCTGCAATAAACCAGTTTTTAAAAAAACCATATCTGATTGAAAGGGTCAAAAACTACACACAAAGTTATGCTCGAAGATTCTTATACATGTTCTGGACTATGATTCAAAACATGACAAGAGTTATAAAGAAGCAATATTCAGCAGGAATGACAATGAACCATGCAACAATTATGTTGTCCAAATCACAACATTATTGAAACCATGCATGTCCAAATCATTTCAGTTCAGGGCCCGGATACAATTTCATCTCAACTGGCCAAGACTGGTGAACTGATTCAATAATAAAATACAGATTAACAAATCCAATGTTTTCCAAGTTGTATTGCAAAGAATATAAATACACCATTCGTGTATGTGGCAGTGTTTATCTTTTTAGATTGCTGTGGGGAAAAAGATGTTTCCAATCAGAATTGAGGATTGTCTGCTGGTTTTCACAAAGTCACCCTCAATGTTTGACTGTTAATATGAGAGCTCGCTTCAACTGATCCCTGGCCACGAAGTCTGTTCTCATCTGCTTTCAAAAACTGTGTCCATAATGCCTAATTTCCTCCACTTGTAATGAAACAGTGACTCCGAGTGGGCAGATTACGAAAAGCAGCTCCTTAAAAAAGAAAACACAGCTCAATGTTGTTTACTTTCTCCTTTTAGAATCCAAGTGAAAATAATTAGGTAATTTCATTTTGAAAATACCAAATAACTGTACAGAATTAAAAAGACAAACCAGATTAAAATATCAAAAATTCTATATGATCGTTTGAAAAAAATAAAAATCAATTGTCCTGCTTCTACTATATGTTCAAACAGATCTTAAAAAAAAAAAGTATTTAGCATTTGACTGCCACCTGGTGTGCAAAACATTTAGCTTCAGGCCTGTTGCTGTTTCTTCCACATCCATTTGGCTTATTTTTTAATTATCTTTCAATGCTCAATAAAGTCATTATTTATTAAACAACAGATTTCAGAAACCTTATTATGAATAAAAGTTTAAAAAGTTTGACATTTTACTTTATGTGCTATAACTATGAAGGCTTCACATTTTGAATTTAATTATGGGAAAAGGTGAATTTGTCATTGGGTCATTGTCCTTTCTGAAGTTCTTTGCTTTAATTTTTTTTTTTAAACTTTCATTTGTTACACGTTGGATTCAGTGGCATAAAAAATGTCCAAGAATTTTGTTGAATTACAATAATAGAAAAGTCTACATATAAGATTAAGTGGACATAGAAGGCAGTCAATGTACAAAATGTAAAACCGGCCATTTAGCATATTTCTTTTTACTAGGACCTTACATTTGTCTTAAGAATAACATCTGAACAAAACGGAATGAGTTACACTGACTGGACTGTGTACGCTCACCATCTTTGTAACAGGATTTGTTTACCAGACCAGGGTTGTCTGCCAACAGTGCATTGATCTCTACTACTTCTCCAGTCAGAGGGGAATACAGCTCACTGGCTGCTTTGACACTTTCCAGAGCTCCAAACTCATCTGTGAAAGTGAACAAAATAATGAGCAATTAAAAAGTAATTTCACAACAACTCCAACTATAGATTTCTTTCCAGAAACCTTCCAGGAAGGACAGAAGAGTCATTTGTGGCTGAAACAACATTTTAAGATAAGGGATTTTAAGCTATTTTAAGGCATGATTGTATAAATGTGACTTAATTTACATATCAAAATACATGCACATTAATGTGTGCATTAGATTAAATTAGAATGCACACTCAATGGAAGAAAATAAAAGTTAATGTATGTACATTACTGATTATATTAGTTTCTACAGCAGCAATACTTTTATCCCGTGATTCTCCTGACAATTGAGAAATCCTGGTGTTTGATGGTTCTGAGGTCCAGTATCCTCTACATCAAATATTTAAAACAATGGTTTCCTTTGAAAATGGTTCACATGATGTTGACTGTAAACATAGGAGTGTGTGTACTCTAATGCTTTATAGTCAACAAAGCAACAAATGAAAATGTAAACAGACTGAAAAACCTACAGAATTTAAGAGACAGTGTAAATACCTAAAACGAAAAATTATTTAATTTCCCTCATGCTACTTACAGATTAATGCAAAAATGGTTTTAATCGTTGAACTTCATACCTTGCTGAGCCAGCTGTGTTCCCACTTCTGGCAGTCCACAGTAAACTACATCTCCCAGAGCCTCCTGCAAGTGGCCGACAGCTTTATTATTAGTGTGGATGAAGCGCCTCGGAGCGGGGAACTGCGAGCAAACGTACCTGTGCAAAGTGGCTGATACCGACAGTCCCAATCCCTCCGTCCTCTACTCGAATCCATTCGTGCTTGTCTGTAAATTTAAGAGCTGCAAGACAACACAACCAGTATGAGTAGTCCTTCCACCGTGTCCTTCTCCCCAGCTAACGGTAGCCCCCCCATGCTATCAGAACCTGAGCTAACGTGCGGCTGCAGAGTAAATTCGCAGCAAACTACCTGCTGATAATCGGCAAGAAGAGGCTAGAGTTCTTCTGAAATAGGGCTGCGGTGCCAGCTGCAGCGGAGAAAGTTGAGCCGAGCGGGCGAGTAGCGGCATAACTGTGTGAAAGTTGGAAGAGAGGGACCGAAGTAGCCCGCAGGTCGCCATGTTGGTCGCTCAATGATGAGAACGCGCAGTCGAGCTCTTCCTCGTCAGCGTTGCTGAAGCCAGCGGCGCTCTGCTTCCCCCCACCGGCAAGAAATAAAAATACACTCTATTTTATTCAATTCAATTCAATTCTATTCAATGCTATAGTAACAAATACAACTGTCATCCTAAGGAACTTTTACAGCAAAAAACCCAACAATTTCCCATGAACAAGCACAGGAGATGGTGGAAGAAAAAAGCTCTGTTTTAACAGGAACGTTCATATCCAGGCTCAGATGTGTTGACTTTCTACACAACCAGATTCAGAGGTGGAGATTATCTGCTGTTCTGGTTGGGGTGAGTGGACAAAAGGAGAGATCAGGAAGGAGAGCAAAGAGCAAACAGACATAAATCCAGCCACTGCAGACATAATGGATGGCGGAGGCGAGACCGCAAACTTCCAGTTTCCACT
>OMNM01030552.1:1636-14972 GCA_900302745.1 Parablennius parvicornis
CAAAAAGATTTCTCTGAAACATTTATTTAACATTGAACTTTAATGAGGAAGATGGGTTAGAAAAATGTGACCAGTGTTCTAGAGAGAGAGAGAGAGAGAGAGAGAGAGAGAGATGTGAGCCCACCAAAAGCTTAAGCCTCAAATGTGCTGGGCAGATAAGATTCATTAGATAGGTGGGTAAATGCAAGAGACGGAGGCAAGGTGAGGCAGACACAGAGAGAGACAGTGAGAGAGAGAGAGAGAGAGAGAGAGAGATTGAGCCCGCTGCTGCTCCAGCATTTGTTGACACAGATTTACAATGAGTCTCCCACCGCTTCACGCATTACAGTAACACGCCATGTCAATAGCTCTCTGGGCTTGAAAAGGCGCCATGCCAAAGATGTCTGGGAGTGATGCCCTTCCCCTGATAACCAAAGTGCGGCTCATAAGTCAGGAAGTGGAGGAGAAGGAGGAGTCGGAGACAGAAAATGTTTTATTTTGTTCTTGGTTTTTTTTCTCCTTTCTCGTATTAATAAATCCCCTCCCACTCTTCTCTCCTAATCTCTACATCTCCTCCACAATCTTTTCATTAGTTTTCTCTTCTGCAAAATCCCTTTTCTCCCCCCTTTCTTTCCATTGCTTTCTGTCTGTTACTTCTTTCTCCTTCTGTTTCTCTTTATCTCTTGGACGCCCCGCTACAGGCTCAGTAGGACAGGATTTGGGCATTAGTTCAATCCCTCTATCTACTCCCCCTCATGATTGCACACTGTTTCTATCAACCACATACTCTAGTCAACTGCACAAGTCTTGTACAACTCGGTCTTTTATACAAATACTGGTATAGAGCTTATGCGCCGCGAGACAGGAAGACATAATCGACCCAACAGCCAAGCATGGCATGAGAGCACGTGGCAGCGTCTGCGCAAGAGGTCTGGACAGAGATAAGTCAACTCAGAAGTGGATTCTGAAGTTTTCAAAGTGATATTTGAAGTTAATTAGGCTCTGTACCAAAGCAATAAAGAGTTTGATGAGAACTAACACACTTGTCCCACACGAGTTTGTCCGCTGAGTCATACAATTGAGGTGGTTCCGATGTGTGACATTCACCTTCATGAAATCTTGATGAGTTGTTCTTTCTAAGTAATGAAGGCTGTAGCAGTCAGACAGGTGGCCGACCACTTCAGCTAGTACAGCTATGATAATAGAGAGGGTTGGATAGCTTTTTGAAAAGCATTTGGTAGATGGACTTAAGGATTTATTTATTTATAAATATATTCTTTTTTTTTTTCTCCTGGGAGGCAGTTAGTATTTTGGGGGAACAGATAAAAGCGACTTGGAAGGCATCAAGCAACAGAAGGTCTAATGGTCTTAATCAGAGATGTTGTAGTGGTGCTAGTAGTAATAGTACTAGAGATCGCACATGTTTGTGAGTTTGCTTTTGCTCTGTTAGTGCATTACATGAAGCATTCGATGTAGCAGATGGATTCTTTTTTCTTTTTTTTTTCCACCAATTGGAGCCATTTAGCTTTTGTCGAGCCCTTACTCATAAATACTGACTACAAAACAAAAACAAATAGCAACAGAATGTTATCTTACATGCCCTTGATCAATACTTAATAATGAATACCACAATGAATGTATTTTCCCTCCTACTTGAAGTCTATGCCAAATTATACAGTTGAACTTTTCATACTTACAAATCTGATACCAACTAGCTGAGGTCTGCAGGTGTCTGTCAGTCCATGTCAGTGCCTCAAGCTGTAAATCCTGTTGGTTCTGATAGGAATCCCAGAGCTTATAGTGGCTGCCATCTCGTCAGCACTGACTGATGCTTCTTATCAGGACCACCACACTGCTGCCGCCAGCACATTTTCACTTATGGCTAAATTATAAATCACTCACACACACACACACACACACAAAAAAAAAAAAACATTCTCCCACATGCGTTTAGGGACATACATGAAGATGCTCATATAGCGAAGGACAGCATGACTGCAGGGGTCAAACTTCAGTACAGAAATTACTCAGAAGTGCAAATGCAAAACAAACCCTTAAATCTAAAGAATGTGAGTGAATCAGAACATGACGAAGCCTTCCAAAACTTATGGGATTAAATACACCATAGCCATACGTGGTGTGGATGTATAACTCCATTTGAGAAGCAGTATGCCTAAATGTTACATACAACAAATCTCAATGTCACCCGGGTTTTGTTTTTTATGTTGCTGCTATTATAGTCTTTTAATAAAATGTGCTCTGATTGTATCATTTTGCAAAAATGACACAATTATACCATCGCATACTTTTATACAAATGGTCAGATTTTTCTCGAGATCCTGTTAATTCTGAATAACAATTCAGAAAATGGTTCATCGTCAAGCTTGAGCAAGCATTTTAAAGGAGATTCCTATTTGAGGTTTTATTGTTGATTACCAATAATTGCAATTGCAACAAAAGCACTTCATAACTGTAAATCACTTTGCCACTGCTCACCTGCGTATCTCTCACTCTTGTCTCTCTACTCTACTCTGTCTCCTTCCTACTGTATAAGTACAGATTTATTAGCTGAAGTCGGGCCACTCGGACAGTCACCACTCAGCCAGATCAATAATTGGAAAATATTAATTATATCAGCTGAGAAGGCCCAGTCAAGAGAGTGCTGTTTATGCTCCCGTTCCAGAGCAGTGCAGCAATATGGGCTTTGATGGGCCACTAATGCGTATTAATGATCCCATGACAAACATTACTCTATATTAAACCTGAATGAAAGCCAGCAGACATCACATATTTTGTATAGCTATTAGAGTTATTTTATTGCAGAGGTGTAAGTAAGTGCTGTTGTGTAACTGTCTGTAAAATACTTTTTTTTTTTTCTGCTGAAGACTGAGCCGCTTTAACACAAGGATAAGATTCACTGCAATTTTATCTCTATTTACTTCATCTCCATGTCGTAAAGGCTCTCCATTTTTAGAGCAATATTAAAGTTTTGAACAGAACTGTGGTTTGGAATTGCACCATGTCTTTGAAAGCAAGGATTATTGTCTCGCTATGGGCTCCCTTGAAGGTTTTAGCTCTGCACTGCTCAATCCTGCTAAACTCTACTAGTCAAGAACTCATCGCTATCAGAGACAGTGCCACCACTCGACTCTAAATCTTTTTCAACTAGCCAACCAAGTCCTGACAGCGTTTCTTTGACTCACTTGGTGTAATTTAAAATCAGACAGCATTTGGAAATCTTGTAGCAAAGTTTTAATACCCATACTAGAAGATGCTCCACAGGTTTGCAAAACCATATGATGATCTTCATGTATAATAAAGTGGTAAAGGCCTTCTTTTGGTGTGATGTTGAATACATGGGTATTGGTGGAGGTGGTTTGGTGGAGTGCAGGTATATCCTTGAAGAGTGATGACCAGCTGGTTATGTATATTCCAGTCCTACTGCACACTACATCATATACTGTAGGCCTGGAGGTTTGTGTCTGACCCTCTATATAAAAGAGCATCATGCTAGTGCTAAGAGTCTAATTCAATTGACCAGAGGCTTAACTGGGCAAATGAGGCGGCTCGATAAAAGCATACGACACTATAGATTTACCAAAGTCCTCGGAGCATCGCAGCTTATAAAGTGGGTCAAAGAGAATGGCCGGTACTCGGATTGAGAAAAACAAAAACTGTATTATCTGGTACAGAAGGAAAATAAAGAGTAGTTTCTTTTTTGAAGGTCACAAAGTTGCTGAGGTAATCCTAATCATTACAGTAGCTTTTGAATGGTATTTTATCTACGTGCCAATGCCTTTTGAGATTCAACATCAAACATTAAAACAGTCCTTTGAAAGAACTTCATAATATTGTCAATACTGTAATGTTTCACAATATGTCTCCACTGTTTGAGATTTCACCTCTTTGACTTTTGTTCGACTCATTTTGTAGGATGCATTTTTTAATCTTTTTATTCAGCTATTGTTGAATGAAGATGCAATGTTTCTTTTCTTTTTTTCTTTTTTTTTAAGAAACAAAATACAAAATACACCTCATGATGTTTTTGAAGGATTCTGTAAATTGGCAAGAACTCAAATGAAACAACACAAATTAAATGTATTAATTATTGAATATTTCCATTCGCAAACTCCCCTAATATTCATACTAGGAATGAAAGAAGAAAATAAACTTGAAGGCTACTAAAACCTGAAAGGACAAGCTATTTGAAAAAAAAAAATCCTCTTGAATAAATTAAGGCACTTAGGACACTTTCCTATTCCTGGTTGGATAAATATGGCATGGAAACAGAATATCAAGGCACTCAAATAAAAGTCTCTCCCATAATATTTGTTCTCATATTCAAAACACATTTTCATCACTTGGCCATTTGGCCGATTTATAATTGATGTCCCACAAAATGCAAACAGTACAGTTTAGCAGAGAGTGCCACAGAGAAGCAGGTGGTTAATTTGTACTGTAAATATGCCGTGTTTGTTATGTGCAGGTGTTATGGGTTTTCAGTGTGTGTTTAAAAGTGGAAGGCAGGAAATTGGAAACAGAGCAGGAGAAATGCCACTCAGAGAAGAAAGGTTTTCTAAGCATATTTCATCTTTTTTCAGGAATTGTGCAGTTAATACCGCTTTTGTTAATTACTTTTGTTTGTCTATTTGTTTGTTCTTTGCATGTAGTCTCATCCCATTATTGAATGAATGAATGAATGAATGGATGAATGAATGGAGTTACAGTTACAGTGCAACATTTTAAATTTGTGCATTCAGTTTATAGTGCTTAAAAGTCTATGTACACATTTTTTTTAATAAATGTAGCCAAAATGGGTATAGGCTGAAGCCAAAGCTTATTGTTGTCTACCCTATAAAAATACCCGGATTCATTCAGTAATTCAGTAAAGTAAAATGTTACCTATTAATGAAGAAAAGAAAAAAATGTGTAAATAAAAGTTATTGTTGTTTTAAGAACATTTTATTGTTATTTTGTCACTGTAGACTTTACACACTGCTGCCAGGACACACTTGTAAAAGAGATTAGTAATCTCAATTTGGCTCTCCTGACTAAATGAAGGCTGATGAAATGAAAATTTGTTGAAAACATATCAGTTCACCTCATTCTGTAAAGAAGAATCGTGCTTGAGTCTGTAATGGACAGAGTGAAAATGGGCCTTATAACATCTCAGTTAAATGGTTTCCTCGACAACGACGCCTAGTTGGTGTAACTTAGAGTTACCATGCTGTCTTGTGATTAAACTGGACAACAGACTCTTAAATTCAGCAGAAATTACACAATATTCATTTTATTCAAAGGACATTTTAACAAACTGAGATCTGTCAGCAGAAAACTGTTCAGGACCATAATGCATTGCTCTCGGGCAAATAAATAGACCATTAAGCTGGCATGTTGAAGGCTGAACAGTAACTAGCTTTAGAGGGAGCTGCCTCCCACACACAGGCACCCTGTAGAGATGGCTGAGATCATAGCTCGGTAGAGGAGCCACAGCCGTGGATTTGGCCTTCGCCGTCGTGCATTTGGACAAAAATCAACTGGCTGGAACGACACTTTTTTCTTTTTTGTATTTCTTCATTGACATGTCACAGGAAAATTCAAATATGTCTCATCTTATGAAAGAATAGATGATTGTTAAGTTATCTGTGAATTTGTCTTGCGGATGTCCCCCCCTTCCCGTTCTGAGGTGTTTCTGTCTCTGAGGCTTCTTTGAACATGTGTGCAATAGTGTTCTGGTTGGTTCTGTAATCTACCCATACATGCTGCGGAGCAGTGCGCCCCGTGGCTTTCCATTAGCATATTGTAGGGTTACTTCGCTCTTGTTGTACAAGGAAACAGCTACTGAGGATGGGGGGTAAGAAGGGTAGGGGGCCACCCACGAAACAAGGAGCTGAAACGTCAACCTTCACAAGCATAACATCCTCCCTGTTTTTCTACAAAGTCTTAGCTGGTCCTAGTTATTATTTACGATGAGTAAATTTATGGAATAATTTCAGCTAGGGAAGGTTACTCAGTTCTTCAAGGTGAAAATGGATACATTTAGCACTTAATGAATCGGGCCTGGGCCTCTCCCCCATATATCAGCATGTTATTAAGACATTTTAAAATCCCATTATGGTGTTTCTCCTTGAACATGTCATGCTTTTATTGGACTACCCTGTCTTTAAATCTGACCTTTTCAGCCCTGCTCCGGGATTGCACAAAAAAAAAAAAAGAAGCACGACAAGACGGACAATGGTTCAAAATATACATATGTCGCTATAAAAATGTCAGTGTTGCGTGATCTTCAATGATTTGACTGGGATGCACAGAATGGCAAATGGTTTGAAGCAATAAAACGATACTTAAATGGCACCCACAAATGGTTTGTTGTAAATGGATGAGTGTGGTGAAAGGTTGCTTTTATGTTCCGGTAATCTTTACGCAAATTTGAGTCACCTTTGTTCCAAATTTTATTGCACTATGAGCACTTTTTATTGATAAATACTTGTTTTGGACCGAATCATTAGAGGTTATGGTACTGACTTCTGATCTTTGCATACAAATCATCTTGTAAGTTTTATCTTTTGGAGTTCATATAAATATAATACATGCATGGAGCTGGCTTCATAAACAGTATATGAGTAGGAGGCATATATACAATTCAAAAAAAAAATTGCAACAAAAGCTGTAACAAAAGCTTGTGAATCACAGCTATATCTTTAAAAAAGTTTTCCCTCTAAATAAATCAAGCACAAGTCTAGTAAAACTGTTCAGCTTGAACAACAATAATGAAAAAAGAAGAAGGTAAAATTGGGGAAGGAGGAAAGCGTGACACAAAGACTGTGATGACAGAGGCATCTAATCCAGGCAATGCCATTCTTATCAGGGTCCAGTGGATTAGAGTGAGCCTCCTAACCAGAGAATCCTTCCCAGCCAGACACTCTCCACAGCCCAAGGGCCCGGATCAATAGGCCTGCATTGATCTCTCTCCTCCTGTGGCTGGATTCACTTTTATTAGGACTGCCTCGGCTTCTCTCACTTAGACACTCGTATGCAGCCCGTCGTGCTCTCCATGAAGCCGCCATTAAAAAAAACCCAAATAGGAATGGACGCACACACACAACTTGTCTCACAACTCAAATTTCTCGTGCTAACTTCTCTTCCTGCACTTTGTCTTTCTCCTCACCAGATGACTCGGCCAATCCAGGTGAAACCGGCTGACAGCGAGAGTCGTGGAGGTAGTTGTCTTATTTTCTTTGTCATTTATTCATATACCTTTTCATCTACAAGCTAAACTTTTTCTTTTCTTTCCCCTTGATATTATGTGTTCCACTGCTCTAGATATAACATTTTTAAGCAAACACTTTGTTTTGTCCATCCTTTCGTTCCCTGATGTTTTAAAAAAATGATTCATATTGTTGGCAATTTGATCAATGCTCATCAGAATTTAAGAGTTTGATAATTTCCTCGAATTGTAGTTCATGAAATTATTTACATGACATCAAACATGGAGATGTCTGACACTGCCTTTATTCTAAAGCACATGTCTCATATATATCTCGTAGATATTGTGTCGTTCTTTGATTTGATGGTAGTTAAAATTATATTGGTTTGAGAATGAATATCCTCTATTTTCACGTGACTTGCACTTTAATGTTAGCTGTAACTCATTATAAGAGATGCGCCTCTGACGGGAAGTATAATCTGATGAGCTTCCCTGCACTCCTCTTCTCAATCCCAATCCAAGTACATTATTATTACACTGTAAATTAGATGGTGATTTGGCTTGGTATGGAAAACCATGGCCACACAAAGACCCAGTTAAATGCCCCAACCACTTGATCTGTATGCATTTGAAATGCAGTAATAAATGGTATAGAGACGGAGGAAAATGGAGCACAAGCATTGAGAGCTTGCCAAACAATCAATACATTTGCAGGGTTCTTGCCAAGATCCTCATTACTTGGCCTTAATTCTGTCGTCTTTGATCTCTCCCATTTTTGGAGGCTTTCATTTACTCCCCCCAATCTGCATATATGTTAATGGGTGTGGATGCATCCTTCAAGTCAATAGCAGAAACAATGAACCTTGCTGTTATTTTTCAGTGTGCATTTTATGTGTCACCCTCGAACAAAACAAACGTTTTGTTCCTTTCTTCTGTTTTTTTCCCTCTTCTTTATTTTAAAGTGGGTTGTATTTTGTTGGATTAACTGCAGAGAGAGATTTGGTGGTGAATAACAGACACAGAAAATTGCAAGCATGATGCTTTGCAGTTTTTTTTTTCCCGGTGAATTTGGAAGATTGGTTACTTGGCTTTCTTTCTTTCTTTCTTTCTTTCTTTCTTTCTTTCTTTCTTTCTTTCTTTCTTTCTTTCTTTCTTTCTTTCTTTCTTTCTTTCTTTCTTCCCTTCTTTCTTTCTTTCTTTCTTCCCTTCTTTCTTGTCTTCCCTCTGCCATCGGTGATCCATTCAGAGCTTTAGTGTAGTGGTGAGACAAGCAGAAGGGTCTTGTGCTGTCAAGATTGATGTCTCCTATAGCTCCATTGATTTTGCCATTGTGGTGCTGTGTGTCCACATTAACAATGACACTCAGCTGTCTCTTTACTTGGTTGTGAGTGGCTGGTTTTAGAGCTCCCTGGGCACTTTGGTCAGTGTGGGGTCTTCTTATTGGCCAGCCACGGGGACCCCGCAGAGGAACAAATGAGTGTTGGACCAGACCTGAGAGTTGCACATCATTTTAAATGAACAGGTCAGAGTGCCGCCGCAGGGGCAATCAAACACAAGCGTGACTTTAACGGTTTAGGCGGTACAAGTGAAAGCAGTAGACAGAGAATTGTGCAAAGGAATGTATCTGATTGTCATTTTTAAACTTCCTCACCCTGCCTCTAATCTGCTGACCTAATTTTTTTTTCTATAATAATCACTGACAAAGATAATGTATTTATCCACGTCTTCGTGTCTTTTGCCTCTCTTCCTACTGTTAGCAGATATACGATGCTGGGGATATTCCTCTGTGGCCTACTTACTTGCTGTAGTTCCCACTTACCCTCTAATTATTGCTATTATTAACTCTTAAAAACAAATATATTCAATGTTTTGTTTTGGGGTTTTTTTTTTTTTGGTTGTCATTTTGATACTTACTTCCCTGGTAATAACAGAATTCTGATCAATACCTTCAGGACTGTGTCTCGGCATAGTGCACAGCAGCTTAAAGGGTGGATGCAAGAAAATATATATTAATTAGTCTCACAGTACAGTGGGAGGGAGAGACACCAGAGAAAGACTCTGTCTGGCCTGCTCTCTCAGGGGCCACACAGCTCGTCTGATAGGGGGCATATATTCCTCAGTGCACACAGTCACACTACAACACACAGTCATACTAATTAGTCCCTTAATCTCATTATGGCGAGGACAGTTCAGCTCACCTGTACTGGGTTGCCGTTCATGAGGGAAAATAAACTGCTACTGTGGTTTTATGCCAGCCAGACCTCCACTCCTCCAGGAGAACCTCTCTGCTGTTATTAAGACTAGGTCCAGACAAGAGCAGTGTACTATCTCTGGTTACTGTTGCAGTCAAACCTGAAAGTACCTCGGCGCTTCAACAGAAGGAAACTTACTCATCTAATTCCAGTAAATATTGGATGACTCGTGGGCATCTGATCTGAAATGAGCAGTTTTTCTGATGGAGACCGTCCAGAAATTCACTTTTTTGGGACAGTGAGAACCAATTGATAAGAATTACAGTACCTTGATCTACTGGGTTCACAGAATCCATAAAAGTACCACCACCTTACCTATAGAGATTAAAAGGAAATATTCACAGCAGAGTAAACCAATCCAAACACTGTCAGCCCCTGCTGCCGTCTAACAAAGACACACTGTGAAATGAATATTAATGGCCAATCACCTACCTAATCTAGCAGAACAGCAGCCGTTACACATTGAGCCATGAGCACTTTGAATGTCTCCGTCACTGATGACGCAGACTGTTCTGGGATGTTTCTGCTAGGGAGACGTTTAAAGAGGCTCAGCAAGGAGGCAGCAGGGACCTGTCTCTCTCATTTTCCCCTCACAGGTCTCCGATATGAAATAGATTGATTTTCCATCACACATGGCACTGATGACTGGCACTGACTGCTGCTGATGTTTCATCTTTGAAGGGCTGCTCGGCGCCTCCTTAGAGAGCCTGGCGTCCTTACACAGGATAAATCAGCTTTAACCACTTTGATTTCATCCTAAACCTTTTACCAGCAGCACCTCCCTTAGTATTCCACCATTACTATCTGTACCCTCTTGTTTCCTTTTTTTGTCGGCTGTCATTTCATTTGATTTTCTTTTTTTGTATCATCTCTGTTTATTTCATCTTCAAAGACTCATCCTGCTCTCGGGCTAAATGGTTTCCTCTGCAAGTGCTGCATTTCCGTGTTCCTCCATGGCTCTTCTTCTCATTCAGCTTAACCCATTGTCAAAGTTTTGTGCTCAGACGTTGTCCAGAGACAGGGAGAGGAGCAGGCGAGCTGTCAGCTGGGACTCTGCTGGTGTTACTGCAGGCCCGCCTGGCACAACTAGAACTGCAGCCCACTGAGGAGGCCTGGATTAGATACAGGCTCTGGCATTTTCAAGCCAGGCCTGCCACCCACGCACTCACCCACACAGACAAGACAAACACGCAAATGCATACATATTTTTACAACTCCAGCACACACATTTTCTGCCTTTTTCTCATGCAATCACACGCACAAAAGTGGGATGAACATGCTAAAACTAGTGTGTGGATCCCTGCATTGACGTGACAGATGCATGCTACTGACTTGCTGAATAGCGAGGGTATATTTTCTCAACAAGAGTGAGGTTGTATGTTTTTTTGGGGGGACTGAGCAGCAGCATAGCACTGTGTTCTGTATTTTTGTTCTGAAGGACAATGAAAAGGTTCGCTTCAAATTACTGAGATGTGAAAGACAGAACCACAACAATAAATAATGATTACACTTAAATCTTCAATTGATAATCAAATGGGTTTCCTTGATTCACCTTAGTGAATGTAGCTTTGTCCAAGTGGATTTGATGTCATCAAGCATTGTCCAATAAGTGGAATGAGGAGTAAGTCCAAGACAGAAAAAGAAATGTGAATCTATAATGAGAGAGTGCTGCTATAAGACGTGTTGCTGTTCTGTGCTCAGTGTGTGATGATGAATTCATCTGGCGTAAAAGACAACAGAGTGGATGCATGTATTAAACATCAGTAGCGTTCTTGTTTTTAGTAGTGAGACGAGCCCCCCATGTCAGAGCAGCTCTGTAATGAACCAAGCAGGAAGGCCTCTAAGCTCTACTGATCCCCTTCAGAAAGGCGACGAGGGATAGTGAGCGCGGCGGTTAGGAGAGAGACGAATGAGGGGAGAAGAAAAAACGAGTGGCTTGAGTGGAGAGGTGAAGGGAGGGAATTTGTTCTGAAACAATGGAAGTGGAGGAGAGAGTGAAAACAAGTGCCAAATAAACAGAGAAAATTGTAGATAAACCAGCAAGGCAGGAGGCAAAAAAAAAAGCTGAACAGTATAACTTCTTCCTTTGGAGAGAAGAAAACTATAGATTACTGGTCACAATGTGCTTGGCTGGGCATAAATGGAGAGATCTCGAAATACTAGGGAGCATGTTCAGAGGTTGTGGGGATCAGAGTGAGCTAATCCAATAGTAAGGCCAGCTCTGGGTCACACATTCAGAGCTCGCACTTCTTGTCCAAATCCCCTCTGGTGCTCTTACACAAACAATACTGATACGCAGGTCTTTGCTCACCAAGAGTTCAGTCAGCTAACTCCAACCGAGCCGGCCCGGGATGCTCAGGTCGCTCTGCCTGTAAGCTCCCACGTTTGCCCTAACATCAGCACCAACTTTGTTTTGAAGAGGAGGAGCAGGCTGAATTAAGTTTATAGATGACAGACAAGGGAAAAGAAAGCAGCAGGGAGAGAGAGAGATAAAGTGAGACAGAGAGAGAGGGAGGAAAAGAGATGATGAAATCGTTTCTATAGGGATGTGCAGTGCTCCTGAGGGTCAGATTGTGCTGAGGCTGTAGGAGTTATGCAGAGTCAGTGGAAGAAGTAGATCACAACATTTTGCTTATACACTGGGTAGGTGGAGATCAATTAGCCTTATCTAACAAACTACTAATGATAATACCGATGCAAAAGTTGCTGACAAGGCAAAGAAAAACAAGAGCGTACAGAGTTATGATGTAATGCATTTAGCTTGTTGAAAGATGCAGTTCTTTTTTTTTTTCCCTGCAGTGTCTCCTAAGTTTGCAAGATAGTATTACTACTACTGCAATTTTTGTTGTACACTCAGGGAGCATATACATATGTGGAAACGGCTAAGTCTTACTGGACACACAACTGTTCTTTTTTTTTTTTTTCAATTGTGATATATTGATTGATTAATTGATCCACATCAGGAGCTGATTAGTGGTGTACTATTGTGTGCATGCATGTGTGTCTGTGTGGGAAAAATACATTTAAACTCTGTCAAGCTGTGAATTTTCTTTTGGGAGAGCACAGAGAAGCTATGTTATTATGTAATCAGTGCATC
The DNA here is from genome assembly GCA_900302745.1 of Parablennius parvicornis. NCBI lineage: Eukaryota > Metazoa > Chordata > Actinopteri > Blenniiformes > Blenniidae > Parablennius > Parablennius parvicornis. The sequence goes on from OMNM01030552.1 coordinate 14,172, forward strand.
AACACAAGAAATAGTATTTGACAACGACATACGCAAGCTAAACGAAGAGTTGTTCACATATTGTTTGATGTGGTTTGACAACAAATCGTTTATCAGCAGATTTGTGTATAGTTGACTCGTTGGCGGTTTCTTGTCGTCACACGAACACTTGCAACCAGTAAATTTAGACTTTCCTGGCTGAGATCTTTTCAAGTTCCCAGTATCAAAATAGCACCAGTCTCATTGAGATCAGGTAGTAGAGCCTGACTGCACTTCCTTGTTGACCAACCATCTTTTTAGAAAGACATTTGGCTTGTATGTTGGATATATTGCATCATTGTTTTCATAGTAACGATAATAACATGGTGACATGCTCACTCTTTGAATCATGAACAATAAAGTCTTGGTTACATTTAGAAAGAGGCAACAATTTGGCTCAAGATGTGATTTGATACATACTCATTGACACACGACACACAACACAGTGACGACACAAAATATACTGTTGCCACACAGTTGCCTTCTGGTTGAGTTCACTCCCCAAACAGCTTGGCTGAAGATATATTTGTACTAGTTTTTTTAATTTAAACTGCAACTCGTTTTTTTTTGTTTGTCTTGCTTTTGTTTTTTTTCCACTAGCAAAGATTACAACTGCAAGCTCTTGGTGAAATGTATTTGCTTACAAAGAAAGTGGAGATTCCACAAAATACAACACAAATTAAAGCCGCTGGCTGCAAAATCAGACCCTGAAAGTTTGACTGGTATTTCTTGCAGGGCTCTCTAATTGTGTAAGTGCTGCAGTTTGTGTTTTTACCGGCTGTA
>OMNM01030552.1:15111-26587 GCA_900302745.1 Parablennius parvicornis
CTCACACACCCCTTCCACTCTGTCCCTTGCTCGTTGCAATGGTCTCATAGCGTAGGTGGATCAGCAAAGGTTACTGTTGAACACAGAAAGGAAAGGTCAGAAATCATGTTTAGTTTTCCTGCGGCCGGGAGGTAATTCCAGCCAGCAGATTGTGTTCAGACGAGCAGGCAGGCAGGGCAGGCCAGTGGTGGAGATGCTCATGCGGAGGGAAGCGAGGCGGGGATAGGGACAAGGTTATCCAGTCAGCCACTGCCTCTCAGCCCCTTCGCTGTCACCCTTAATAACACCCTCTCCCTTATCACTGCAACAATCACCTTGAGAAACAAACTTGTCTTCTTTGAGAGAGGGACAGAGATGGGAAAAGACTGCCCTTGTATGCATCTCCTATGCCATTCTCATTACAACAGTAACTCCACCTCTTTGGGGACAGACAGACTGCAGATCAATTTAGCGCGCAATTCTCTGCACTTTATAATTCATTCTCCCTCTTCTCTCTCTTTTCGTTTATCTGTCTTCACTCCAAGTACTATTTGAACATACCAATATGTATAGATTGTATTCACTAGTTTATTGGCTGTATTGTTTTAAATCACATCCATTACAAAGTTTTCTTTCCCAAAAAGTATATATCTTGTGTGATATTAGTATGATGATGACTCTTACATAAATAAAATACACGATACAGTAATGTAGGCTGAAGGACCAGCCAGGAATACTAGTTGATTCATGTAGATGCTGAAACTTGCTTTCTCAGACATTTATAAAATGAATGACCACTCTCATTGACAATAAATGTTCTTGATTGTGCTTGATCTGTATTTAAAATTGTGTGTTTTCATGCGATTGTTTTGCTCTGGCATTGTCAAACATATGGTGATGTTTAGAGATGCATTACATGTTTGTATACTTTTCAAGGTTTTCCTGTTTGTTTAATAGGCCCATAGTGCTTTAGTTATCGCAGTACTGTGTACTCTCTCTTTCCAGTGCAAGAAAAAAACAAAACAAGTCTTTAATGAAAGCTTACTTTGAAAAACAATATAGTTTAGCACATAGAGATAAAGATGGGTTCAATGCGAACTTTATCAAGGTTGTTACTTTCTTAGATTCTGCAGCCTTCTTCAGTAGGAGGCTGGCTTTTTCTTTGGTGTCTGAAATTTGGATTTGAATGAAGTGTTTATATAGACATGCAGTGTGTTAATTACCACTCAAATTCATATCTCAATTACAAGTTGACTTTGCCCTTGTGATGTGAAATCGGGTTTATGCACCCTCGCTGTGTACAGATAATAACAAAGTGACGTCCATTCCTGAGGCTGATAAACTACTGTGTGGATATGTGTGCGTCTAAGTGCATGTATACACCCCTGGACTTGGCGCTCTGTGATTGCAGTGAAGCTTGAGGAGGCCATCCAAGGGCTCTGATTGGAGGACAGAGTCTTTGCAACCTTTGCCAAATCACTGCAATCACCCGTTTGCTTCTTCTCTCTCCTTTAATGACACCACTTCATAAGGAACCAGGCTCATCAAGCAAGCAGGCATGTCCACACGCACGCACGCACGCACGCACACACAGACACACACACACACACACACACACACACACACACAGACACACACACACATACACCCGTGTGGCCAGATTGATAATGCATTACCTAGTCCCTTATAACCAACCAACCTTAAACATTGAAACCCGCTGTAACAATAAGTAGGTTTAGTCTGATACCTTTAACTCTAAAACCTACACTGTTGCCCTTAAATACACGTATGATCCCGTGAGGTCTACCATTTATGCACCCACGGGTCTGTTCATTTTGCTTACAGGTTTAAGGCCTGCTCGCATTTCAATGTTTGATCTGGACCAGAGTTCCACTCAGGGACTTTCTGGAAAAGTTCTGTTTTTATGGGCATTTGTGAACGATCCCCTGAGCTCTGATCCGGATCTAACAAGGGTCCTCTCAAAAATGTCAGTCTCGATTCTCATGCAAATGGCCTTTCTAGAGGGTGGGGTGAGAGGACGTGATTGCATTTTGGGGAACTTGGGCAACTTGGAGAAATATTGCACAGGCAGAGGTGGAGTAGTGAGGAAGAAGTAGTGAGGAACGTTGAGATCTGGTCTGAAGACTATATAGTGCGGTTGTTTGTGGCTACAAAATAACATTGAACTAATTGGCCTACCCACCACCGGCGGGACTTCTGCTTTTGGTCCGGACCAATCAATGAGTCATGTTTCCTCTTTACTTCCTCTCTGGTCAGTGTTTGTTTATGGCAACAACCCCAGCCCCCAACTGAGCAGCTATTGCAACTGCATGATGTTTTCCAGGCAGTTTGATCCTCCAAATCGAACCAAATGATGTTATTAATATTGTTGTTATCTGTCTGCCTGTCATAGTGTACAGAAATTCTGATCTTTTAAGCAGAGTAATTATATAATGACATCTAGATGTACACCCAAACAATAGTAGATATCTGGCTTCACAATTCAACATAACTGTTGTTATGGTATGGTAGTGTCATTGTATATCTCATCACTGAAGTCATGAAAAGAACATAACTCTTATATAAAGTAGGACAGCACAAGTGTAAATGGTAAATTGAAAAGGAAGATAGAAATAGAGAGCAACTCACAACAATAAGCAAGAACATATTTTACTTTAGGCTCTTGAAAGAAACCAAATGTGTTTCAGAGTCAGAATATATACAGTCCCGATTGTTTTGTAATTGTACATGACCACATTTGTCATCTGAAAATGTTCAAGAAAGGCTTTAGTGTGGGGAAAAAAAAAAAAATATTTATATATATATGTCACCTCAGGATAAAAGGAAATGTTAGCTTATATATTTGAATATCTTTTGATTCATATAGAATCAAAGTTGTACTAATATGTATGTAGGTTGACAAGAGCAGGACTTTTAGGCTGTGCAAGTAAATAGTTCTCGCAGAGCAGCAAGAAGTTGTATAAAACAAGACACAAAGTTAGTGAGACAGTAATCAACAGTAAAATTGGATCTGTATTCATTACAGAACACAGCAAGCTCCTCGTGTCCCTCCCTCCAATTGCACCTTTCCTTTATCTCCCCATCTCAGTATATTAACTCCATTAGCCTCTCATATCACCCTGTGTCTTTCTCACTGTCACTCACTTCACTTAAATCACTGGTATGTTACCAGTGGACTGGAAAGGACACCTGCTCTAACCAAACGATTTAGGCACAGATATGGAGCAGTAGATTAAACAGAGATTAACACTCCTGCAGGCCACAAAATGCATTATTTATTGGAATATTAAATCCCCACAAAGTGTATCAATGTTGTGTTATTTCTTTATTGTCTGTGGCTTAAGCTCTGGCAGCTATTAAAGCAATGACAAGAGACAAGGACACGGGGCACAGAGATGGGGAGGGATAGCATGGGATGACGTGCATGTGATGCACCATTAGGGAATGCCAACGTTGGTTCAGTGGGCACCATAAAGAGGCTTTTAAATTAGACCCAGCCTCGTCTCACCTGCCTTTTCCGTGTCACCTCCTGAGACGACAAATAGCACTGCGAGTACACACGCACTGTGGCACACAGTTCGATGATTACCCACCCGCCCACTCTCCATCCACCCTTTTTCCACCCATCTGCCAGTCAAATGAGTGCAGAGGTAATATATAGAGAGAAGCAGTCATGACGGGGCTGTAAAAACTGCAGCAGCCAAAAAGATGCTTGGGTTAACCTTTGCTTTGGAGCATGAAGGAAGGTGGTGTCTTAACATTATTTATTAGTATTTGTGTGTATGTGTGCGTGCGTGTGGACCTCTGTAGTTCACATATTGATGTGTCCATGCTCTGAAAGTCTGGTCTTGCCTTGGTTTGTAATAATTTATAAAATGTGTTTTTACTTTTGATCTTTAAACAAATGTTTAGACAAACCCTCAAATCTTTCGCCTCAAGATTACTTTGATGTTGTACTTATATATAGTTGTACCAGGTTTATAATGAATATCTGTTTTCTGTATGTTTTTTTTTTTTTTTCTTTTTCCTTCTTCCTTACTCTTGTGTTTTCCTCTGGCTCCATCTCACTGATGAGTCTATCATGAGAAAAGGTATAGTCAAGGATGAATGGGACTCAGTACAAAGAACTTCTTAAGCGTAGTTCCAGACACTTCAGCTCTTAAAAGCTTGTGGCAGCGTCCACGCACCGGACCTCCTGATTGGCCCTTTGCAGTAAACATGAAGTAGGTCAATGCCAAAGAATACAATTACAGCTGAGGTTGCATTGGGGACAAACAAGCCTTAATATGATGGCAGTACCTTTGGCTGCTCGGATCCCTGACATGACACTTAATCCAGTTTTGTAAAATGCGACCTTCAAAGAGCACTTTGATAGTGGAGGGAGTCATTCCAAGAGATCTGAGGAACCAAACTGTCTTTTTCATTCTAGATAAGCTACGGAGTTGGACTTAGACTAATGATAAAGCTGGAACAGTGGTCTGATAAGGAAAAAGTCTGCATCTGGAACACAGGTTATTTGCTGTAGAATGACAAGAGCCGATAAAAATTCAGAGTTAGCTGGGTTTTTTTTTTCACCTTTATTTAATTGAACATCTCCATCCTTACATGTTCAACATCTCCTACAGCAATAAACTTGTCTCAAAAACCAAGTGATGACGCGTCAATGCTTGAAATATAAATAAGTTCATTCGTTACATATTGATTTTCCGACCATTAGGGAAAGGAATGTCTTGGCTATTGTTGATGTGGAAGATATTATGGGTCAATATTGCGTTCCTCTTAAAAGCCAATGGGAGATTTTCAAGAAATTCAACAGGGGTTAAGAAAAGATGCCAACCCACAGCTCGCAATATCAAGAAAATGTTTCGACTAGTTCAGGGACATATGCCTGGCATTAATGTTATCAAGGAATCAGGGAGCAGTGGATGTAAGATGTGCTTAAGGGAAAGGTACAAACCCTGGACAGCTGCCTGCTTGGACTGCTGGCACATATCACCCCTAATATGCTGGATTCAAAGTAGGGATTGATTCATGAATGTTAAAGTGAAACCTTGAAGCATTGCTCTGGCTATTCCATCTGAAATGTTGGGGATAGAGGGTGTATTTGCAAGGTAAATTGAAGTCGTACTCTTAAAGGGTCTGTTAATCTATACCAGTTAAGTGTAACAACAACAATTTGATGGCAGGGGAGGCAAACTATTAAAAGAATAAGATGTTACATCTGTGCTTAACATGGGAAAGTGGCATCTTTAAGCTTCATGACAAGGGTAATGATGGTCAGTACTGTTGCTGTATCACGACTTGGTCCCTTCTACGGGTCAAGTAGTGATTGGAGGTTATTGATGATGAAAGATGCCCAAAGTCCCCGACTTGCTGGCTGTCAGCTCTTCGGATAGTTTCCGCACTCTTTCCTTCTACCCACCTTCCTCGATCCCTCCTGCCTCCTGTTATTTTAGGAATCTATTCTTGGCCCTTCAGCATGTACAAATTGAATTATTTATGGGGAGAAATGGGATCCCTGCACGACACTGAAACATGAATTTATTTGTGTCATTTGATGTCATTAAAGTAAATAAAGTGACCCTGTTGTGGAAGGATCGAAACTCTTTCACCCATTGTTCAGCAATAAGGCAATAATGTATTCTTTATCTACTCTTTCCATTTCAATTAATTACCAGAACTTCAACAAACTGTGACAACTCAGTGCTTCAGCATGTTCAAGATGACTTGTCAAGAAGACAACTCTTTCTTCCAGAGTTTCCAGAGTTTTTTGTTTTTTTTTTAATCATTGAATCAACATATTTGTTAGAAAAAGTCAAATTATCCATGGACTGTGTAGTCAGAACATTCTAACTCTTAGCTAAAGGTATTTAATCTCCGTGAAATTAACTCACCCATTCAGGATGACGACAGGTGCAATGTTGTTGAACCCTTTAAAAAGCCGGACTATTAAAGAAAGAATCAGACATTTCCAGGACAACATTTAGATCAGGAAATGATGTGATTTATCTCTCTTGCTGCAAGATTCTGAATTAAAGTCTCTCAGTCTGATTCCTTCATATTTGTCTCCTTGTGGTTTTACTAAGAATGTTCTTGACTGTAGTAAAGTCATTGTAAGAAAAAAAAAAGCTATGTAATTAAATTGGATCTTCACTTTTAAAGAGTGATATCATTCAAATACAATTTGCAGTAAAATCTCATCATTCATAGAATCCAGCTACTTTTTCAATGAATGAATTAGAAAAAGTCCAAAACTGCCCAGAAGTGAACTTCTTTCATCTTGATCATGCTTTTGTGCCTGTTTTTGCCAAATTAACAATCCCCCCACCACCCCCGCCCAAAAAAAAAGAATGAAAAAATAAATAAATAAAACACTGAATACAGTTTCTCTGGAGAAAAAAAATCAGGTATTAAAAAAAGAAAAATAAGATGAAACATGATTCATCTAATGCAATCATCGATAGTATTTAATTTGGCTCTCAGGGGACTAACCCTTTAGTTTTCCACCACACAGAATTGTTTGGTAAATTGTAATTGAAAATTTTGGCATAATATAAGACACAACCTTGTATATGAAAGCTGTTGAAATTCCTTCTTTTTCTTCATGTTAACAATAAACCTTTGCTCTTCATTCCTTCAGTGGAATTGAGGCTTTTTATAGCTATACTGCAAGTCACTGTGCTTGTGAGGCAGTGACTAAATGCATGTTTGAGGACAAATTCACTATTAACATCAAATGGGTCCAGCAAATATCAATAATAGCCATGACATGAAAAAGAACAAGACCGATGATGAAAAGCTGAAAACTTTTCCCATCATAGTTTTAAGTTAATATGATCCACAACTGCAGGGATTTAATGTTGTTATCTTTCCAGCGTGTTACTGAAATCCTTTCAGGGTTCATATTTGCACATCAAGCTGCCTTGCCTTGTATCTGGATGACATTAATGAAAGGTGAAACAGAGAATAATCAGAGATCATAATATTTTAGTCATGATACGAATGCATATTTCTTAGGTGCGAACAGACAAGATCTCCTCAGTGTTCAGCTCAGCTCTGATCTCAAATTGGGATTCAATACAACATTTCCTTCCCATCTCACTCATCTTGCTCTGTCTGCCATTCCCTGTGTGCCTAACACACCCCACTTCCTCCTCCACATTACCTACCATGTCTACTCAGCCTGGCTGCAGCTAAAGGGTAAGTGTAGCTCAAGGGAAGTGTGCTACCTTCACCGCACAGTCCTGAGGCCTTCGTGTGACCTGGACTTTCTTAAGATCTGGCTGTTGCTTCTCTCCTTCTCCTCCTTGATTTTTCTCTACATCTCTTCATCGCCATCCACCTCAGTGACTTCATCTCATCTTCACCTCAGTGAGATAGAATGAACCCGTGAAAGCAGATGACCCCTCCATCAAGCATGGATCAGTATAAAAGTCCATTTACAGCAATAAATACAACAATTCACTGCATACATTACAAGTAAATCACTTCTCTATAACCCAAATATTTTTTTTTAATTTTACAAATGCTGCAGTATATTTTCTCCGACCCATTGATTATTGTAGTTGTGCAGACCAAAATGAGGTTGATAGAAATCAATACTTGTAGAAGAGTTATACTTTTACATGTGATCTGAAATAGAAACAATGGGTTTTATATATAAATCATAATAAAGCAAGGTAGGTATTCAGATTCATCCTACCCTGCACTATTGTTATGGGTGAGTTTTGGAGAACCCAAAATAAAACAAAAGTAATTTTTAAGTCACATAAAACATGTTCATTTGTCCCACAATCATGACTTGTGTCAATGGGATTTATAATCTATGCCATGTTTGACAAAGCAACATTTGTGATTGTGCAAAGTATACACTGAGCAGCACCAGTAAAAAAATATAATGTGAAGAGAGAAAATGTATTCAGTGAATAAAACATGCAACATATAGTATATTAAATATTGGAACAAAAGGTTTGGTACAGATTATATTTATGCAATGAAATATTTACAAGGGACCTGCTGAAATTGCAAGCCAAAGATTTATTTGCAGCACATGTGAAGCCTCTTTCATAACTGATGCTACCTTCAGAATGCAGGATTTCTTTTCTGAGGATGATGCATTTCATGTGTGGTTCTAATCACATGGTTTTCACAGGCTTCCTATATTCAAAATATTTTGAATGAATTAATGAATGCCCCATCCTAACAAGATTAGTTTCAGTGTGTAAGACAGCAGAAGGTATTCCTTCAAATATATGGTCTCACATTGTGTGTCTGTGTGTGCGGGCATGTGCACGCGCATGTATATCTCTGTGTGTTTGAGTGTGTGCTTTGCATTTTGGGGCTGAATGGCACCTTTCAGAGTGGGGTGAGACCATGTGGTCTGCACTGACTGCTTTGGAGGGAGGCAGGAGGACCCAGCTGGTTCAGGGAGAAGAGCTCTGTGGCTAGCCAAGGCAGTCTAGTAGGCTGCCAACTAACCTGAAACACACATAAACACACGCACACACACATGCACAAACCTGCACTCACACACAAAATAATCACATTGGATGGTTAAAAGAAGATTTTACACAGTGAAAAGAAAATGCTGAGAATGGCACAGTACTCTCCCTGCAATTAAAAAAGATTTATTCTACCGCCAATGTGGTTTTGGCTAAGACTTCTGCAAGGTGCAGTTTGTCGGTGTATCTCGGCTGAGCTTGTGCATAAATATACACATAACTCACAAATAAGTGTGGAGAACACGTTCAGGCATCCTGTTTACACTGGGACAGTGCTGTATGCACTGACAGAGCTTACTGAGATTCAATCATTTCAGCTGACCTGCAGCCTAGATATGGTGAAAAAGGACGCCTACCTCCAACAAAATTGTCCAATATCCTTTAATGCAACGTGCAACGGAAAAAATATAAAATCTTTATTTGTCGGCAGCCAGGTGCTGGCCCTGCAAATTATACATGACCACAGCTCCTATTGATTCTCCCTTGTTTTTCTCTGTCTGATAACACATTGTTAGAGGAAAGTTGGTTCAGTAGACTCTCACAAATTGTTTTGTAAACACAGAGGAAAGGGAACAGTCTAGAAGCTGTCACATGTAATAAAATGAAATTTTCAGCCCTGGCTCCCTATGATGCAATTTCTGGGGTTACTGTAGTCATAAAAAAAAACGTCCCTCAAGAAAGCACATGTATTTCTCAAAACATTAACTGAAACCTAATCAAATGTCCTTTTTTTAGTTTTGGCACAGCAAAACTATTCCAATTTTGCTACAATTACTCACATCTGCTCCAAAACATTTGCAATAACAGTAATGTTTATTGCTACTTCAACAGCTTTGACAGAGAACAATGCTTACTAAAATAATACATATTTTTAATCTATTTCTCCTGGGTTGTAGCAGCTCTATTTATTCTGACCTCCATCCTGCCATACGGTCCACTGGTTCTCTAGTGAAATCTGAAGTGTATCTCTAAATGGTGTGCAAGTGCAGCAAGTCTTGCACAAATTAGCTGTGTTAAAGTATATGTATGCCGTCGATGGAGGGAAGGCTCACTGGAGGCACTGTGCTGCTTATCTGCACAGTAGAAACGTGGACAGCATGATTAGGTAGTCTCACCAAAGGCATCCACCCCCTCTAGCCTGGCCATTTTCAGTACTTTTCTATAAAGCAGTCTCTCCCTTTCTCTGCAAATAGTCTAAAGGGTAAGCTTAACCAGGGGCTATGTGTGAGTGGAAGGAAGACTGAAACAAGAGCCCGAAAAAGGAATTTGTCATTTTAAACAAATTGGTTCAGAAAGAATCAAACTGAGCTTTTTTTTTTTTTTTTACCCCATTTAGCCCAAACTGTCAGAGTGGACAGGAAAATATCTGACCAGAAGTGAGAGTGTTGCTGTCTACCTGTGAAACCTGTGAGAGGACCTGCGTGGTCCCCAGTTTCTCCATTAGAGAGAAGGCTTGGCATTCAGAGAGAGTAATTGGCTGGATGGGGTTTCAGCAGGCTTAGCCACCCTGCTGGCACAACAAGCCTGTCTGTCCCCATCCTCGAGTTGCTGCTCTGCTTGGCAGAAGTGTAGCCGGCTCCACTGCTGCCATGTTTCCTTCAAAGCCCGTGGAGAAGCTGGGGATAGCAGCAGCAGCTGTTGTCCCAGGGGAGCTGCAAGAATTCAGGGTCTCTGGTCATTAGTGGGAACCAAGTGTGCTGGGATATACCGGAGTCTTAGACAGCTGGAAGACCTCCATCAACCCTCATCCCTTCGTTCCTCTGTCTCTCCATTCCGCCATCTCGGCCAAAAAGGAACATGCATCTTTGACCTCCTTGTAGTGAAATATTAAGAGAGGGATGGCAACATGTGGCATATGTATAAGGGTGGTAAAAAAAAAAAAGCTTGAAGGTAATCCTTTAATTTTAATGTCTACATTAAGTTGAAAATGAGTAAATGAGATAAGGTAATACATTAAAAACCCATATGCTAAATGGTACATACAAATACATGTTTTCTAGAATCAACGAGTGAAGTTGTGCTATTTGTTTTGTATTTGGTGATTTTCTTACTTTTCTTATTTTCTGTTACTTTTTTTTTATTGGCCTGACTTCTCACCAGAAGGGGAAATCTTGTATTTTAAAATGTGTCTGATAGTTGCTCCGTGCCAACAACTATAGATGTCTACCCTAAAAATGAACCGACCGTATGACTTTTTGATTAAGGTAAATTGACATTTTTAAAGCTTTAACATTTGAAATGATGAAGCTTCTATAGCAGCATTAGTATTTTATGTATCTATTATAATATTTTACCGCATACAGTATAACTTTACTCTACACCAACACATTGAGAGAAGTTTCCATTTACATTCATGGTTGGAAATGGAAACTTCATGACTGGTTGTCAAAGACATTTCAGCTTACAGTACATAGGTATATTTTGAATATCTGTTTAGGAGCCCAGGGAATAGCAGAGGAATGGGGTGACATGGTGTATATATTCCTTGTACCTTGTGAGAGTTGATGTAGAAAATATATCTATTCACATTGTCGTTCTGGCTTATTCACAAGCCAGGAATCAGACTTCTGACTTTACCAAATGGTTAGACGTATGTGGGACAGGAATTATCAAAACACTGCTTTAGTGGAGAAGAAAACTGTGCACATTGTATCCTTGTACCAGTGCTATTGACTATATTGTATTCCTGTTGCAGAGCTCTGCCCTTGGGAAATGTGTTCATGAAGACTTTGCTAAGAGCTTGCAAGCCTACACATAAGGTTGGATTGCATAGTGTCGCCACGATGTTTTTTTTTTTTCCTTCAGTGCAGCCATATAAACAAAACGGGTGTGCCGCGACTTTTTGTTTTGTGTTCTTAGTGAAATATCATTCTTGAACATGTATTTAAAGACATTTCACACTGCTCTGGTGTGGTCCGGTTGTTAGTGTGAATGTTTTCATCCTAAAGTTGGGATCAGCTTTTTGCCTTTGCTGA
>OMNM01030556.1:0-14513 GCA_900302745.1 Parablennius parvicornis
GGAATCAGTGAAAATCCAGAGTATATTAACCCTGAGATGAGGGAAAGTTATTTGTTCCAGAAAGAGAGCTGAATCAAACTCAGAGTAAGTCACCACGGTGACAGACTCTGTGAAGAGAACCTGCTGGTTGTCACCATGGTAACAGACTGTGATGAGAACCTGTTGGCTGTCACCATGGAAACAGACACAGTGAAGAGAACCTGCAGGCTGGCAGGTTTTGTAGAAGCCTCGAGCAGAGTCCTGTCCTTATCACAACTGCAAACTCGTACCAACCTGCACCTGTAAAGCTTCATACGAAACACAAGCTGTTACCTCAATTTACCCTCATGCCAGTTCTGCATGTGCCCACGGGATTTAACCATCATGCAGCATGTTAGATTTACCCTACTCATGATGTGTTGTTGAGATTCTTTCACCTTCAGGTTCATTACTGAGCTGCTCCAAAACAGGCATCTCAGGTAAGTTTCTCTTTTTTACTAACAAAACAATCACACTCCTAAATCGTCTGTCCGGTTCAATTAACCATCTGGCCATTATCCATGCCAACCTAACAACTGGTTAAACCCAACCACTCACTGTAAAGTGCTTTATTTAATTACTTGTGCAATACATTTGCTGGAATCATGCAGCGCTTCAATTTTAGACATGAAACCATTGATGTACTGTATGTTGATGTTATATCGGCTGCTCACTTCAAACCGGTGTGTAACTAGCGTGTGCTCTCATCTGCTGCTCTCCTCCATTCTGTTTCTGTTTGTTACCCGCTGGAACCCGACCCGGTGCAGCACTCTGACCAACAGCATATTTCTTCCTCCTGGCATGTTCTGTTGAGTTTACGGGTTTTAAATTTAAATAATTAGCCATGATGACATTAACAAATTTGAAGTTCAGTCCTAAGACTGCAACCATCATCTGCCTTTTGTCTATTTGTCTTTGGCGATGTTTGATCGAGGCATAGCGGTGTAGTGCGTAGCACTCTCACTGACAGTGATAAGGTTTGGGGTTCAAGTCCGGGTGTTTCTGTAAGGATCATGTTCTCCCTGTGGTTGAGCGGGATTTCTCCAGGTACTCTGGTTTCTTTCTCTCTTTTTAAAAAAAACAAAACAGGACTTTATTGAAGAAAGAGGGTGCATACAAACAATTATGCAAACAAATTGACAGACAAGTGTTCACAAAAATGAATAAAATTAAATACTTGACTAAGACTTGTGACGTTGCAAAAATATAGGATATGAACTATATACTTTGTGAATGAACAATATCATAGAAACAAATGGGAAACAGAGGGTGTCATTGTTCTTTTTGGAAGGGGTCATATGATTCAAAATTCTCTTTCTACTGTAAAGGTTTTCTAACAGTAATAATCGTCTCCATACCTGGAATGACGCCCCAGAAGTGAAGAAAGTCTTTCTCCCTGACTTGTTTCACATTTTAAAAAGTGTGTTGCTCCAACGAGCCAATCAGAAATCAAACCCGATATAGTGTCAACGGGGGTTTAGCCAATCCCAATCAAGGTAGGCTCCTCCCTTTGACTCCTCCCACAATTAGGCAGCGCTGCTCTGGCACATGGCACCATGAGAGGAAGTACTTCCTCCTCTTCCCAAGATGGGTATGTGTGGGCAGAGCAGGTCCAGCTCACACAGACACAGCAGATTCTGAATGCAGCTCCTATGATCCAATATTGAACTGGAGGAAAATCAAGGAAAAGCTAGAAACTTTGAAAAAAAGGTTTCTGGACCAACGAGACCATGAGGAAGAGTTGAAAAACTGGATGATATGACACTCAAAAAAACAAGGTTCAAGAACCACAAACTCGCGAATGCTTGACTTGCAAAATAGTTGAGGTGCTTTTATTTACAATAATATTGTGCAAAAATCAAACAAAAAAAAGAGTTTTATCGAGGATTCGAGAGAGAAACCCCTGCTCAATTAACAAATGGTACACTCCACACACACCTGAGGTCAGTTAACCTCTCACCCATGAAGAGCTCCGCTCAGCTCTGTTCAGCTTCAGCTCTGATTAACAGCAGCTGCACAACAAGGTGAAGAGCTTCATTCTGTCAACTCAGCAAAGCCAAGCTGGAAATCTTTTATTCTTGGACTTATTTTTCTATTTCATGAAAACTGTTCCTTCTGTTTCTTATTACATTTATGATCCATAATGTCTGTGTCATTCATAAACAAGGAGTTTAATTCCTAGTACAGTACTGTTTGATATCATCGGTGACCCATCATCAGGCGGAGGAGCCCAGTGCGGATGGATTTTTATCACGATGTGTTCTTTGTATGTTACAGGAAATGACTTAAAGGTATCATATCACACAACTTTTTAACACTTTCACATGGTTCCTATACGTCCAAAAACATTGTATTCAAAGTTTGTTGCCCCTAATCCAGCATGTCCTTGATTTTCAGTCATTTGAATATTTGCTCATTGGAGTGGTGTTTAGGATCTGCTGGGTTTTTAGGGAGCTGGACTGGCTCCGCCCCACATGCCCATATTGGGAAGAGGCGGATGTGATACTCTGCTGGTCATGTGCTTTTGTTTACATTGCATCATTCTCCATGTCACAGAGAAAAGCAGTTCAGTCATACCAGTTTGAACCTTAATCTGAGCCGGAAGGAGAAGCTCTTGAAGAAGTTCTGACTCTGCGGCTGCAGCAGGACGTTTCAGAATGGTTAGTAAAACATCTGTGTCTGAATACGTATCTTCATTAGTTTGGTTGCGTTATTAATTATTACCAAGTAGCTAACGCTAGCTCCTGCTAACTGTACAGTAACTGTTGCATTTTTTTCATATTCTACTGAATTCATCAGACCTTCAGACTCTACAAAACCTCCCTTTGATCAACAGTCTCTATTAGAACAACTTTGCGGGCATGAACAATACCTAAAAAAACAACAACTTTGCCTCGCAAGCTAACCAGCCTGTTGCTTCGAAAAGTAATGTAGAACATTTAAATCAAAGCATTTTACTTACAGTTTCCACGTTTACAGCAGAATGAAGGATAGTTGGTACAGATCCATGCTTTATTGGAAGTTTTTCTTACTGGCCGACGTTATGAAAACACTCGTCCATGACATACTGCAGCATGCATACAAACGTTGGGGAGTCTTGTTTTTAGAGTCCCATTAAAAATACAATTAATCCACTGGGTCCTCACAGGTTCAGTTGAAGGCAGTAAAAATAGACTCCACGGCTCGTTGATACAGTCAATAATCGTGCATCGGGTATGTTTAGCAGGTAGCTTTAGCATGTTTGTTTACATGCAGCGAAGCCAGGCATAGAATGGAGGGTCAGAGGGAGGGTCTAGTTTTAGTGGGATTGGCTAAAAACCCAGATGACGCTTCATAGGGCTTGCTTTCCAGTTCCCTCGTTGGACCACACGCTTTAGAAAAAATAAACAAGCCCGAGAACGCGACGACAGACTTTTTTCACTTCTGGGGCCTCATTTCCAGGTATGGGGATGCGTATTACCATTGGAAAACCTTTAGAAAGTCAATTTTGCATAATATGTCTCCTTTAATCTAAATAAATTGATCAGAACAAATCAATAAGCCATTGGTATCGAAAAGATCAACGGATAACTCTGGTTTCCTCTGACATACTGAGGCTACATGACAATAGTTCAAATGAAAATAAAGCTTTTGTGCTGAAAACGATGTAGTTGGCGTGCTGGTACCATTTTTATGTAATAAAACCAGTTTTGTTTGAACATTGAAGCTTCTTTAAACTGTCGTTCTTCATTTTGGTCCACTCCATGTTTTCTCCGTGGTGTCACGACTCCCAATCCATATGCTCCTGGGACTTGATACTTTTATTTTGACAGTCACCATAATAACAATCCAACTTGTTAGTTTTATTTTGACAATCACCATAATAACAATACAGCTTGGTCATCTGTCCATTAGAATTCGCACATTAACAAGTGTATTGTTCTCTGAGCGCATGTGGTGTGGTTTCATTACAATAACAACCAACAGCACAAAATCCTGGCCTGGCGTGTTAACTACATTGTTAACATGAAAACAAAATGCAATAACGATGTGTGTGTTTTCACTTGAACCATTGTAAATGGAGCCTAATTCACTTATGTTGATGCTTTGTTTTTTAATTATTTGTTCATAATTCCATTTTGCTTAGGGAGCAATAATATCCAAATAATAGAGTAGCTTCCTCAAGGAAGCTACTTTTATTTATCAATAACTACTTTTTGAGTCGAGATATAAAAGCTGCTGAAATGAAGTACACAATGTTAATAGTGGTGTTGTGTGGTGCAGCAAACACACATTTATTACTGTTTCTAACAGACTTTACCTTTATTGCTCATACAGAGAAGCTCATTGTTTGCATTCTTTTTGTGTCCCTGCTGAGGAGTTCCTGCATACAAGAATAAGTGAACTTTGTTCCAATCTTGTCGTGATGTGTGCCTCCAGTCTTGCAGGCCTCACCTCCCTTGTGCCTGCCATACATCAATCCCTTCTTCAGTCCCTAACTCCCCCAGGCTTACACCCCCCACCCCCCACTCCAGGTCAACGGGTTTATCCCCGGCTCCTCTCGTCATCCTGATGGACAGGGACAGTTGGGCTTCCTGGCTCCAAATCAAGGCCAGCACTCAGCCTTGGAGACAACGCTTCATTCAATCGGGGCTCTATTCAACGGGGGAGAGCTTGGAGGTATTGAAGTGACTGCCGACTCTCTCACATGGCGCCACCAAGCAACGTGCACATGAAGTGAGACAGGGCCTCTGTCGTACAGTGGCACTGATGAACGCACGCCACACTCTGATCAAGCTGGAGTGAAATCAAAGTTGGCTTAGCTACAGTGATATCATATGCAAGCATGGGTTTATCTGTCTCATTTAGATGAGTATCAGGATCCTGAGGCAACAGAACGGGAGCCGTGGTGGGTTCACGGAGGCCGACACACGTCCCCACAGATATTACACTTTTTTTGGCAGCAGCCTTTTATTTGCATGATGATGCAACCGAGGAATGTAAGGCAAATTAAAAACAGAAATGTTATTATTGCCAGACCCACAATAATGAAGTGAAGGTTACCAATGACGTGTTTTTGATAATGATGAGTGAGATATGGAGTCAAACTGCAAAATACTTAATCATATGGTCCAAAGACATTGTATCATATGGGTGTTTGTATGGTTTGGTTTCTTATGAAGTCCTGTGACACTGACCCCCTACCTGAACCAGGGTTTGAATCCCTCCCCACAGTCCCTCACCCCAACCGTAACAGCAGAAAGTCTCCAACCCGGAACTTCTTGAGGAGCTGTTGTCCTGGTGGGGGAACCGGGACGGCACGCTAGCTGAGCCGGTGGCGGCGTCCTGTGTCTGCAGATGAGGATTGCTATGGAATTGCCAATCGTTTCTCCCAGGCATCTCATGTGGTATCCAGTTCTCAGATGGCTGGGCTCTTTATGGCAGATTCGACCGACACAAGAAAAATCAGCTTGCACACAAATGTGCAGAGAAATTACTTCAGTTGTAAAACATATAGGCTAATCCGTCTAAGTTATTTACTTTTATCACAATATTTGTAGGGGTTTTCACTTTTAAAAGCACCTACAGAGTACTGTGTTATATTTGGTTCTATATAAATATAGGTAAATTGAATTGTTGAAAAAATATAAATTTCCATTTTTAATGGATTACCTTTAATTTCCATATCCATGTAATTCTTACTGGCCAACAACCAGTATATTCACACTGAAATGATATTCCTCAATGGACAGCAAGTGACCTCTGGAAAACGAACTTTATATAATGACCTTCTGATGGGTCCACAGTGACACAGAGCGACATGATGTGTTAGCTTAAACCACACATGCAAAAGCATTAGCTTAGCAAGCACATGTGCAAGCATGCTGTTCACAGAGCTAATATGGCTAACAATCATTAGCAGCTTACAACAATCGCATTTTCCCACAAAAAAACCAAAACATATTCTAACTGGTTTTGTAACTCAAAAGTCCCTTCAGTCACATTTCACAGGGCACGGGACCCACCAGGATATTGTTAAACAAAAAACAAGCTCTCCATGACTCCACAAGTCGCTGCTCCTCCGGACAGGCTAACCTGCTCCATGTGGCTGCCCTGAGGAAAAACTCAGTGAGCAGCACTGCAGTGCATTCACTGTACCTGGGAATCTAAAAATTCACCCATAAACAAGCAACATCTAATAAAAACAAACCAATCTAAAAAATTGAATAATAACTTTGACAATAAAAGAACCCTGGATTACACCATGCTATCAATGAATGTCAGTTCCTGTGGCCAAAACATGTGGCTAGTCACTGTACCAGTCAAAATCTCACATTTACTCTTGTGAAAAAGTCGCAGATGAAAAAGGGTCAGAAGTAGTTCTATAATTGATGTTTTTTTTCCAAATAGATTTAAAGAATTAATTTAAAGACAGTTTATGGGCGATTGGACACATGACAATGCCAGGTGATGACTCCACTAAGGCCATTTACTGATGATTATCCCATGTTGTGCTTCATCGGGACTGTCTGTCATGTCAGGTTTCATGTACCATGTAGTTTCATGTAGCAGCTCCATGTTTCCTGATTGGTAACGCCTGTGTCTTGTCAGCCCTGATATCCTCTGTGTGTATTGAAGTGGAGTCCTCTGACTATTCTGTTGCCAGGTAGTTGATTCATGTCTTCATGTCACATCCTCATGTCATGTCCTATGTGCTTACATCACAGGTTCACATATTCCAAGTTGAGACAAATTATCTCATGATTAATCTGGTTTTGACTTGACTGGTTAACATCTTAGATTGCTTCATTTTTATATCTATCTTACCTCCCGATGTTGAACCGGTTGCCTGCTTTGGACTGTTTTGACTGAAATATGTTGCTATATCCCCACAAACTATTGCATGAGTGCTTGAGAACCTTGTCAATTCTACCGGCCATTCCCGATTCCATGTTCAATGATCACCATCTGTTCTTTCAGTTCACGTGAGGACTGAATGGGGTCGTGGTCGCACCCCTGGGCATTGTCTGGAGTCTGAGAAGGTCCTTTACTGCTAATCACCAGGCAGAGCAAAAAGAAAAACCTTAAACCAAACAAAATCAATCCATAAAACTTTGGGGAATTCCCAGGCCTGTCATGTGACGGTGTAAAACTGTGTGCTCAGGACTCCGCCAGACGCCGGAGTGCACAGCATTATGGAGAGTTACGGAGTCCCCAGATGTTTGCAGGCATCCAGGGGAACCCTGGCAGACTCAATTGCGTGGAAAAATGGGGAAAGAACGAAGTATGAGTAAGAGAGAAAATGAGGGGTTTCAACTGATATTGTTTTCAAAAGACCAATATTATTCAAACCCCTATTTATTTGTAGTTTTTTCTTTTTTTTTTCTTTTAAACCCAGAATCTCTTCCAGAGCCTTCAGCTAGCAGATTCAGTTATGACTTCAGAATTTTAGCTGTGGGTGGACTGTAAACTATGTGGGGATATCAGCACACACATATTTATCAGTCTAGAAAGAGGTGGAGCCAAAGCATGAAGGAGCAAGACGGCAGTATGTGTGCACGCCGGGGAGATGAAGCTCGTGAGCAGGAAAGACAGCAGCTTCATGGAGTTTCCATTCAACCATGTCATATTCCCCAACTCACTCTCTCTTTCCACAGCTCCTGCGTTTTAGGCTGACTCCCACTCCTCACACTGCGCTCTCTGTTCTCTGCTGAGGACCGACACTCCCACCGACACTCCGTCTCTGCCTCATTTGCTCCTTGAAGGAGAATTTTTGGCAAGTGGTCCCATGAGAATTCAGCTAATGGAGTCAGCAAAAATAGCTGTTCACCCTTGGTTAAACCTAAAAAATCCAATTAAGGATACAAAAAATGAGCTTCATTGAGAAGCTGCATAGAGCCTTGATATATACCTGAAATATGCCTGTGGAGCTTTATATGAAACGTCTGCAACTACATGACGGATGAGTTTTACACAACGGTCAGAACGGCCAAACATCGACTTTCAATTTCAACCGTCTAAACCCTCCAACATGGCCTCCCGCAACTCCGACCGACGACCAACTAGCCTGATGGAAATGGACTCGCATCCTATTTACACGTTTCAAGTAGAAACGCAACTTTTTTGCATTTTTTTTTTTTTTTTGTAAGAATCGTTTTGTATATTTTACTAGGCAATGACACAAACACTAAAAATAATATCGTTTTCATGTTGGATCACTAGTAGGTGCTGTTTTTGGTAACGAAACCACACACACACACAAACACACACACACACACACACACACACACACACACACACACAGACACAGCAGAGAACAATGAGCTCTAAACAATAACAATGGGAAAACACGGACATTCGACCACCAATTTGGATTGCGATTACATTGATGGTCAAAATTAAAGTATCAAGTCCAGGAGGATATGGACTGGGAGACATGACACCACAGAGTAAACTTTGTTCTGATCATCTCTACTGAGTATGTACAGAACTGTTTACTATGACTATGGTGCTTATGGCCAGTAGCAACATTTCCCTCATTTCCACACAGACGGAGTGAGAGCGTTTTCACAAATGTCCACCTTGGGAGCCATTTTCAAAAAGTTGTGTTTCCAGTAGCTCCGAGCACCACTGTCCTCCCAAAATGTAGCAAATGTTTTCACTTGAAAACGTTGGTGTGTGAATGAAATACACCAAAGATAGAGAAGAAGAAAAAGAGCATACAAAAACTGATGTATTAGAGAAATCCAAAACTGCTTGTGCAGCACGTTGATGCTGTTCAGTGACATTGCTGAGAGGGTTGTGGGTTATCAGGTCAAGAGGTGGTGCGATGACATAATCGTTTTCAGGTTGTTCATTTATACGCCAAACAACAAAGCAGCTTTTTCAAAATTCTCCACTCTGGAACCTGTTGTCAAAACAACCCAGCTTCCAGACGATTGGCCAAAAACAAAATGAACCGGCGATGTGGTGTACAGGACTTTTGTCTCAGTGAGAAACTTCCAGATGTTGCATCATCAAAGGGACACTGCAGGCAAAAAACTAAAGTTCATTAAAGGGAAGCACACCTATGAAACATTCAATGAAGATAGATCAGATAATATGCATACATTATAGCATCATATTCATACAATATAAGACAGTATACAAAAAAAACATACAATAGTGTATAATGATATATGTACAATAAATATATGTCAGATATGCTGACTTCTTCAATGTTCATATTCTTAGTAAACTCTGTGATTAAAAAATGATAAATAATTCCTTTCCTCAGTGTGTGCTCCTGCCCAGTGGCGTGTGTTTGGTTACTCCTTCCATAGATCTACATTTTGTTGGATCCGTGGGCAGAACACCAGTTAGATCCCCTCCAGACACCAGGACTCCATTTCCTTTCTCACAGCTGTAAATTAGTGGGAGAGCATTTGGCTGCCCTGAAACAAAGACTGGTATTTACATTCAAAACAATCAAAGGCCGTTTGGAGGAAGCGAGAGACGGGGCAGGATTAACAAGTGACTGTTAATGGCTTGTGTGAGATTACACAGTCCTTTCTGATGGCGGGGGGCCGTGGGCCTGCTTTGTCCCAGGTTTAACCTCCTTTTGGACTTTCCATCAATCTGCATGAAGGTTTGAGTATTCTTCCAGCTGGAATTAAAAGATGAAGGGGATGCAGGGTCGCTGACAGACAGACTCAAGCAAGGGCAGAAGTGGCTACAGTGAAATGTGTATTTCAACACGTTGGCCTCTCACACTGGAATGTCCCCCACAGACTGTTCGGGAACTTTTCTTCCCTTCATTTAGCAAGCAAACACCTGTCCAAAGAACATGTACGCTCCTAAAACATCACACGTTTGGTTTTTTCAGTTTGCCGCAGCTGCTGAAAGAATAATTTTATGTCCACAGGATATTTGAAATGCAATGAATATGATTTTTCTGCTTTCAGCCCAAACATTCAGACCCAGAGCTCCAAACATCATATTCTCCTTTTGCAGTGACATTAAAGGGTTGATGTGGTTGGAGCCATTGTGATGTCCAGCATTCGATTTAGTTGTCTTTTAACCTGAGGTTTCTTTTCCAAGACTCTGGAAGGTTTTCCCATGACCTTCCTTTCCTTTCTGTACTTACCATCCAAGGTCTGTACCTACTTCCTAGGGTCTGTACTTACCTTCCAGGGTCTGTACTTACTTTCCAGGGTCTGAAATTACTTTCCAGGGTCTGAAATTACTTCTGGTCTGGTATTACCTCCAGACTGTCAGTGATCTTCCATTAATGCTGAGTTTCCTTTTAGAGAAACAGGAGACATTCTAAAGATATACCTGGATCAATGTCCTCGTCTACGACGCTCTAATGTTCTCCCATTGTGCTGTGGAGCTGGGGGAGCCTCTATTACACATCTTCATCATGAGCTTTTGTCAGGAGACATCACGACATCTTGCCTTGTCGCAGTCTCCAAGAAACCACACAGAGCCAGCGGGTCCAGAGGACTTCAGACCGCTGGCTCTGACGTCAGACTTCCTGATGACCCTGGCGCAGCTCCTGCTCCACAAACTTAGGTCCCAGTTTCAGGATGCCCAGGACCACCTCTAGTTTACCTGCCAGGAAAAGGTAGGGGTGGAGGACGCCCTCTTGTACCTGCTGCACACGTCTCATTGTGACCTGGACTCAGGGAGTGGACACAATGGTCAGCAGTATGGGGGCGCCACATGGCACTGTGCTGGTCCCTGTACTGTTCACTCTCTACACAGCTGACTTCCAGCAGAGTCTGAGCTCTGACACATGAAGACGCACTTGGTGATTGTTGAATGTCTTGAAGATGGACAGGAGGGAGAGTTCAGGGGCCATGTGAAGGACTTTGTGGGATGTTGCAGCTGAACACCTCCAAGTCCAAGGAGATGGTGGTGCCCATTTCCATCGGGGGCATCGACATGAAGTGAAGATTGTTCAGTACCTGGGACTGCAGACAGCAGATAAACTGTACCGGTCAGATATCACGGACGGTATCTGCAGGAAAGGACACAGTTGTCTGTACTTCCTGAGGAGATGGTTCCTTAAACATCTGTAAGAAATTGCTGTTGATGTTCTGTCTACACAGGTCGCCAGTTTATCACTTGGATGACAGAGGCAGAGGTCACCACTTGGCCTCAGTTTCATTTTTTGGACTGTGGGAAGAAACCAGAGCAGAGAGAGAATGTGCAAACATGCCTGTTGGACTTGACCCCATGACCTTTTTACTCACAAAGAGATAAGAACGCTAACCACTACACTGTGTGACCCTGATCCCCAAGAACCGAGTGAAACCAACCTTCTCTCACTGCAACTCATCTGCTACTAACCTTGTTCTGAATCCAGGCAGTCAGTTTTTAGCATCAGTTTTGTACCTCTGCTTTGCTGATTGACAACTGAGAAACGAACTCCTGCTGTGTATAATCTCTAAAGTAGAAACTTGTGAAGCTTTGCTGCACTCCTGCGTCTGAGTTTGGTTCCTTGGTGGCCTTGTTTTGTGTCATCCATAATATTGTTCTGTTATCTGTCTTACTCCCTACACCAGTGTTGCACTAACACCAATATGGTGCACCGATACTGCACAGCTTACTCGATAAACTGTGCAGATATTCAATAAAACCCATCAAATATTACACAACATCAGG
Source organism: Parablennius parvicornis (assembly GCA_900302745.1). Lineage (NCBI taxonomy): Eukaryota > Metazoa > Chordata > Actinopteri > Blenniiformes > Blenniidae > Parablennius > Parablennius parvicornis. The sequence goes on from OMNM01030556.1 coordinate 11,647, forward strand.
TAGACAAAAGAGGATGAACGATGTCCACGGTTTGGAGATTCTTTCATGAGAATAGACATATGGTAAATTATGTTCTGACAAAATATCACAAGAAGGAGAAAAATAGTTCATACAATCACCAGCAACTTCATCAGCAGAGAAATTTGGACTGGCAGAGTTAGCTCAATGTCACTCAGTAGTTTAATTGCTTGGTAAAACAGGAGTCATGCTACATGCTACATGCCACATGCCAAACAGTTTCGCGGCTCACACACCGGCAAAGCTATATGCTTAACCTGATTAAAGTATACTTCACATGGCTAATGACACATTCATTAATGGCGAGTTGGAGCATGTGGCCGCACACAGAAAGCTCAGTCTGTTGGTCTATGGTACGTTTAGCGCAGTGTGTAGACTGACGCTACGTTCTGCACTATGCGTACTGTCATCGGTTGTATCCTGGAGTCTTCAAGGATGCTGGAGGTGATGGAGCTTCGACACAGAAGCTGTGCAGAGGTGGTTCATCACAACGCAAAGGCTTTGTGTGTCATTTGCATTATTAATTAGGCTTTATGGCCTTTAATAACTTCTTTGTATCAGCAAACAACTAAAGGTTAGTACTCATATTTGTACTCATCCTTTAAAAAAGTGGTGTTGGCTAACACTAAAGATATTAGATGTCTGGGGTTCTACGTCTGTCTCCCAGCCTGTGTCTCTGCCATGATAATTTCAATACACCTGTCAGACTTCAGAAGAAGGTGGCACCCGGTTTGCTCCCCACCTCTCCCCATGTCTGAGTCAAACACAAAGAGAGGAGCTAATCCTGAGCTCAGAGAAGACTTGGCCTTCCTGCGTGCTTACCAAAGAAACACTACACTCTGGCTCGTGGGCTATTATTGCTGCCACACGAGACACGGGGCGAGCAGAGGTGGATGCTATCAGGTTCGGTCAAATTGCTGTGAAAGGAATGCCTTGGCAGTCAGCATCCAAACACAAACACCCAGCCTCACGCACTCGCACATTATGTGGGTAGACATGTAATGTGTAGTACTCCACCGGTAGCCGAGCCGCTGAGGTTTTCTGTCTGCTGTGGGAGCACGGCGCATTGCTCACTGTTGATGTCACGATTCAAGTGTGATGATTGTGGGACTTGGTGCTATTGTCAATCACCTACAAATTGGGTGGTCTGATACAAACTGTGCTCCGAGCTATGTTGTTTAACATATGTTAATTTAAATTCCAACATTTCAGTGCTGCAGTATCATATTTAGCTGTTAATGTCAAGTCCAAATCTCTTCAGTGTACAGCAAAAACTGATGAATCGATCTGCAGACACAAAACTTTTAAAGACATGTCTGTATTTAAGTAAACATACTTCGTCATCTCGATTTCTATTATTGGAGTCCCTATTATACTGAAACAGATTTCATATCTATACAACTGACTATAGACTACAACAAGAACATGCCTCTCAGTATCTTAAACACTTTCATATGACAAGTTATACAATGATCTTTGTGCCATTTCATCGTGGTACTAACATCCATGTTTTTAGGTTTTTTTTAATTTTATGGTTTTGTAGTAACTGCTACTTTGACTCCATTGCAAAAGGGATATTATTAGGAAATGACTTTCTTATTAAATCAATAACGAAGTTGAAAGAAGAAAATCTAAATAAGTGATAAATATAGGTTGGCTGGTTGATTGGCTGGTTGGGTTGACTGGTTTATTGGCTAATTGGTTGTTCGCTCATTGGTTGGTTGGTTGGCTGGCTGGCTGTATTCTGAGTAGCTTGGCGAGAGATGGACGCTGTTACTAAACATCTACAAAGACAAATGTCTCGGAAATATTAAACATTGACAATTCTGAAATGCTGCTACTGCACATGAGCACCACGGCTATAGTAACTAGTTCTTCTGCACATGCTCAGTAGAGAGAATCAGAACAAAGTTTCCTCCATGGTGTCATGACTCCCAGTCCATATTGTCCTGTGATTTGGTAGTTTTATTTTGACAGTCACCATAATAACAATCCAACTTGGTGGTCTGTCCACCAGAGTGTCTGTGTTCTCTCATTGCTAAGGTTTAGAGCTCATTGTTCTCTGCTGCATGTATGTGTGCTTTCAGTCCTAAAACTAACAACAGTGCTAACTAGTGTCCTGACATGATAACTACATTGCTTTCAGCATTCTGACATTTCCATGGAAACAGGCATTCTTTTCAAATCTTTGGTGTGTTAATGCAAAATCATTCTCAAATGAAAACGTAAAAGCGATGTGATGCAAAGATGGGTCTGAATAAAGTGTTGAGCTTAGATCAGGTAACCTGATAATCGTAATGACCTGAATTCAAAAGAACCTTTCTAAACTGCAGTCTTTTTTTTCTTACGCTTTTGATAACATGTAAGCTCACTTTCTCATTGAAAATTAATCTCATGGAGAAATGCTAGCCCTAATAAGCCCTGATGTAACAAGATCACTGCTGTTTTTCATGTCACCTGTCAGCCGTTCACTGCTGTGTACAACAGGCATCATGTTGAGGTGCATGAGTGCATTTTACATGAAAATAAGAGTCAACTTGCAGTTGAAACAAAAAAAAAGACGTAAGTAAGCATTTGAAAATACAAAAACAAATACACAAAACAAGGTTTCATTGAAACTTAAATAATTTATTTAACACTAGAGCACCGCAATGATACTGTGTTACAATACAGCACAGTGGGTCTCGATAACATCATCACCGTCAAAACAACAACAAATACACATTTTAAAAACAGCTCTATTGTGACGAGGTTGATGCCAAACTTTCTGTTTTTCGTTTTATTCCTGCTGTGTAGTAAGTCCACTGGCATCAAACACCTGAAGGAGGCAATACGTGAGTCATTTCCAA
>OMNM01030560.1:5598-16686 GCA_900302745.1 Parablennius parvicornis
TGGAGGTATCTGGTGTCTGGCGGGTCACAGGAACACATAACACACATTCAGTGCAGCTGAGCCGTCAGTGTATCCGTCTCAGAGGCAGCAGGCATTATTGGCATAGAACAGGGTTTGAGCAAACTTCATACGAGGGAGAGACACTCAGAATTACATTTTTTCTTATTTATATCTCTGACATTGTGTCAAGATGTGATGTCAAATGGTTAACCCCCTCAAAGCTGGCACAGATGACATATGATGGGAAAGCATAAAGTCTTTATTTTTTTCCATTAATAAACCTTGAACTGAAGCCCGTTCATTCAGGGGAAATCTATTTTCTTGGACACACATGAAAACTCATGACCTGAGAAGTAGGTTTTCTCTTTCCAATTGTAGTGATGGCCACATACTTTCAGATACTCAGGTTACTCTTTTGGGATTCAAGCATTTTAAGTATTTTTTCTATGCTGTGTTTATAATCTCAACAGGTGCAGCGACGACACTGCTCTTCTAATATCCTGTAACTGGCAGAGTTTATCTCCATTTCAATAAAGGAGGGTGAGCAGAACATTGCACATGTAACATTATACTGTTTTCGTCCTTGAATTACATGTACACAAAGCATTTTCATTGATATTGACAAAGTCTTTATTATGATGAAAACAAACAGGATTTTTCAATGAAGATGAGAAGGTACCTGACGTGTGACATGTTGAGGTGTTGGAACAGTCTTAAAAAAAACCCAACAAACATGCAGTGGATCACTGGGACTTGTCTAAGTTTGCACCTGGCAGCAGCTTTAAAAAATGCAGCTCTGTGCAGCAGACGGACGGCAGCAGGTGGAGGAGGTGGCACTCCCTGGATCGAGGCGAGGAATGGAGCGAGGAATGGAGTAAGGAATGGAGTGAGGAGGAGGAGGAGGTGAAGATTTGAAATGCCTCACAGCCCAGTCTTATTATAGATCCAACTCACATCTGCAGGCCTCCACATGCCTGATGACGGCGACCATCAGTTCGGACCGCGACTCTGCTGCATAACTGAGTGTAGAGTCGTAAAGATGGTATATATACCCCTCTTTTTTCAAGAAGAAAACTACAATCAACAAGGAAATGCTGTTTTAAGGGTTTGTCTGTACAATTTATGTGTATTCAGGAGGATTACACCACTGTATTTCCTATTTTTATGCACCACAAATACCTTAAAAACCATGCAAAATACAGACATCTTTAAGTACGGTCTGGCGTGTAGATGCAATGGCTGTGAAGTGAGTGTGTCTTAGCTGATTGTGTGCAAAGGAATGTTATATGACATACATGATATAAACAAGATTTTGGACTGCGGGAGGACATCAGACCAAGAGAAAGCTCACAGGAAGACTGTGCAATGTCCACACCAAGAGAGACCCCCAACCAGGTTTAATCTCAGATAGACACAAGGAAAAAAAAAACCACTAGAGTCTAACTGGGAGGAGTCTATCTGTCATGACACCCCCCAATCAAACTCTAACTGAGGATATTTTCACTGCTTTTTTAGATTTTCTGGTTAAATAACATTTGCTTCAGTTCTTCATTAAGAAGAAATAAATGTGCTCAGGGATTGCAATCACACATACAAATTTTTGAATATTTGTAGTAGTTTCTTGTTTTTGCTTTTTGTTTTTTTCTCCAGAGCTGTTTGTACAGAGTGTCCCAATCCCATTAGTCCTGGTGCCGAGCTCCAGGAAGCAAAAGATGAGTTGTTTTTCTTTTTGACGTGTTGAAAGTAATCCACCTTCACTAGAGTAAATAACACAACTCTGGGATATGGAAAAGTCCCCCAGGTTTGTGAGATGACTGTGCCATCTAAAACTGAAAAAAAAAGATGATAAAAGATAAGTAAGTTGATTGTGAAGTGACTTTTTTTCTTGCAGCAGCAGACATCAGCATCAGAGCTGCACATGCTCCACGGCGAGCCTCTCCAGGTGTTTACATGTCTGACGGTTACACCCGACTGCGCGAGCCGAGACGAGCAAGCAGACCCCAAACCTGATCAAAGCTCTTTTGTACCGAGCAGCAGAGCAACACGGTGAGTCAAAACCAAAGAAAACATTCAAGAGGCTCAATTGCAAGAAAACAAACTTCCCGCTGGGAGGGCTGTGCTGTACCGCACTAGCTTCAAATGCACAAAGTCCCACTGACGCCACGAAAAAACACATCAATAATCTACAATTTGGTCAATACAAAATTTTCAATTCTCTAAAAATCCTCAAAGCAGATGATATATAAAGGCCAAATGTTAATTTCATGGCAGCTGGATATGATGTTATTTAAGCTTTTCCAGACAAAATGTAAGCAAACCATGATGCTTTCGTTCACCATGGCTTAAAATCTGTGGTCTTATGTCGTTGCAGAAATTACATGTACAAACTCTCCTCCAAACCTCCATATGAACAAACAAACAAACAAATATGTTTTTATTGTATCACTTTGGGATTTGTTTGCCAAATGTAAAGCGCATTACAAATAAAATGTATAATTATTACAATAAACAAACAAACAAACAAACAAACAAACAAATAAATAAATGAATAAATGAATAGATACAATCAAATTTCGTTGTACTTGTACAATGATAATAAAAGCTGATTGATATATATTTCTTATATATTTTTTACTATTACATGGATGTTTTGCTGTTTAACTAAAACTCAATGAATTTGCAGGAAATATTGTTGATCACATTTATTCAAACACTTTTTCTCAAGTAGTTAAACAACTGCAACATTTCTTTATTGAACATGCTTAGCTAAAAGTGTCGGTCCTGTCATCTTAGCCTTTCTAACAACCGGGCAATCTGCCGATCAATATGTTTGAAATGTATTCTGTTTCTTTCTTTCTGTTTCGACAATCGTCATCATCATGCATTTAGGTGCTGGAAACCCTTTTGTGAAACACCGTAATTACAAGGTGATTTTAAAGTCAACTTCCCACTATTCAGTCAGAGATCGCCATGTACCAGCTCCTTAGTGGAGAGCAGAATCAGAAGCTTGAAAACACGAGGAGCAGGATTACCACTGCAACAACATCATCAGAAGGGTAAAACTAACTTCTCTTATGATGGTTTAACTCTGGGAAGAGGTGAAACAAGCCCATTTAAGATTTCTTGCCAATTACATTTAAATCTTTTTACATATCAAGCAGTCAAACTAATTATTAAAATACAAGGTAATTTCAATATTTTCCATCCACAATGCCTATTTTATGTTTACTTTTATAATCTTTTTTACATTTTACATCTATTTCCTTCTTCACTAGTTATGTTTTTGGAGTTGACCGGGCCTCGGGAACAGAATATTATCCCACGACATGTCAGGCCGTGTCATGGTATGTCAATAAAAATCCTTGAATAAGCTCCTCTAAACTTCGGCACCAGGACTTCTTGAGACAATCAGCCTGAAGTCACACACTTGGTGCACCCTGTCTGTTTGTAGCAGTGACGATAACACCGTCACCATGGAAACCGCAGAACCACAATTTTGAGGAAATTGGCTTCATCTGAGATTTTTTACTTTTGAAGTGCAGCTGATAGCTACGGTTCCTCGCACCAATTCGGAGGGGAGATGTTGTGATATGAGCTGAATAATTTCTGGTTGTCCTCCCGTGACTTCTCTCCTTTGACCCTGGTGAAACCGAGCCAGGAGCTGTAATCCTCTTCTGTGGCTGCTTTAAGCCCAACAGAGTGGCGCAAGTTAATGATGTTATAGTTGGCTCTGTAATGGATGGATCTGCGCATCAGGTGTCCAGCCCAAAGAAAACAGCCACCGCCGCCTCCGTCCTTTCAAAGGTTGGTAACATTTCTTTGACATAATGAGCCGAAGCAGCGACGCAGCACATGACGGACAGCTGTGGCCTGTTTTTGTCGTTTATTTCTACTCAGACGAATCAGCAGCAGCAGCGGCCACTTATAGACGAGGAAAACATCTCTGCTCTTACAAAAGAGTTCACCGTCAGAGGAAACAGTGCAAGTCTTTTGTCATAACTGTGGGTAAAACCTTTATTGGATCTAATTTTAGCACAATCACAAGTCCAGAGGAGGGAAGTTGCTTCTATTCCTGTCATCAGACTGGTTGTAAATATTTCAAAAGGCAAAAGCAGAGACCACGTGCAAAATCAAACAGAAGCTTATAACTAACAAAATACTTTTGGAAAAGTTCAAGCAAAGATGGGAAGAGAAATCAGTTGTAATATCAGTGAAGAGGAGGAATATTTCTTTAAATTGTGTCTGATATTCATGTTGTTGTCACTGTATCTTAATGGAAATCACGACTTGGTGAACTCGACTGGTACTTCTGCATAACAATGATGTGTTCCAGTTGTTTTCCGAACTCAGAATCTTTTTAAAAACCAAGACATGGAAGTTCCAAAATCTTACAGGAACTCCATGATTGAACTCTGACATTTTATCAAATCAATCTATTCAATGTTTATTTAGAGCTATAGCCCTTTTTGACACATAAAGTGACCAAAGTGCTTCACAGTAAAAGAAAAACAGACAGTAGAATTAGAGGAATCTGAGCAAAGATTTCCACGTGGCTACGAGCAGTGTGACAAGTTTTAATTGGAAAATAAGCTGAACTAAGTAAGATCCTGTTAAAATGATACAGACACTGTGAATTGGAAATATTTGACATTGAACTTTGCTTAAACAAACTCAGCTTTTGTCTCAGTACATATAAATACAACAAAAACACTTACAGTAATGAACTTTTAGTAGCTTAGCCAAAAGGTTAGAATAAGCATAAATAATATATTCTAAGCCAAGATAGAATAAGATAAGCTAAGATAATTTAGGATAAGTTAAGATAAGTAAAGATAAGCTATGCTAAACTAGAATGATCTAAATCAAGTTGTGTTAAGACAAGATAAGCTAAACTCAGATATGATAAACCAAGGGAAGATATATAAGTTAAACCAACATAAGCTAAACCAAGCTGAGACAATCTAAGATATACGATAAGATAAGATAAACTAGAAAAAGATAGCATAACGTAGTTTGATGAGCAAATTTGTATGTTAGCGTGGCTCAAGATGTGCTGATAAGAAGTGATATTAAAAACTATATAATGACTAAAAATTACAGAATAAAGACAAAAAATACAATGTAGCCATTGCTTCCTGAATATGTTTAGTTAAATAATAACTTTTATAAAGCTGTAGATCAATTCTATTGCGGTAAAAAGTGGAAATTTACGTGTTGATTGTTCAGAGTTGATCTAAACTTTAAATGAATGTTAAAAGAATAAAGACAGATTGCTGGACACGCCGCTGACAGGTTGTTTCGTTCCAACACGGCCCTGACGATGTGAAGCTTTGCCTCCTGATTTTTGGAGCACTTTGCAGCAGCAATGCTGCTGCTGCTGCTGCTGCTGCTGCGAACCTTCTCAGATAAAAGCGAGCGACATAACGTCCAACCAGTCTGAGATGTGAACGATAGATCCTGGCGAGCTTCCTGCCCATTACGGACATCAGATGGACAAAACACGACACACCCGCAGGCGGCTGCTGCCCCTGGACGGGAAATGCCTCCATGTAAACAGGAAACAGAGATATTTCTGAGAGATTCACTGTCCACACACAACTCAGGTCATTTAAAGGTGTAAAAACAAACATCATGAACTGAATTATCACATTTAAGCTGAATCCCACATTTGAAATGAGGCGCTGATTCCAGTCACGTGTCTCCCTTCCTGTAAGAACTCTCAGCCGGCCGTTCACCCTGAGGGAAGTTCACCTCTGTACGTACGTCAAACGGTGTTTCCTCGGCAGGTCTCCCCACACCCTCGACCCTACTTGACCCGGTAAACGCTAGTCTAAAATTGTGCCCACTCTGCTCAGCAACCACCACCCAAAAGTTTGTCGCCAGGAAGCTGCTATCGCCATCCATCACTGGACCCTCGCACAAATTAGTCAGGCGGCGCTGGACTTGCTTGTTTTCAACTTTACACACATCTTCCAGAACCATCATGTAGTTGTTTTTTGTTTTTTTTTTTCATTTATTACAGTTTCTGTCAAATCTGCACTAAGCTACTTCATTTTATGCTTTTAACTCACTGGAATGCTTCAACCTGACGCTCCAACTTGGATTCAAACTTCTGTGGTGAGAGTATTAAGCACTAAACCACAGTGCACCTTCAACTGTGTGCACATGAAATATATATTAAGAATGAGCTACTGCTGTGTCTAGACTGGCATACAAATCAATTTGAATCCAATTCTGTACAATTTTATGCTGTTACAAATTAAAATGTGTGAGTAGAGTCAGTGACATTTGCTGTTCTTTCTTATTTTTTTCAAAGATATCTTAAGTTTCCAACCTTATCAAATTCAAAGTTTTTATGTTGCCAGGTAACAAAACAAATTAATCCATATCGTAGATTTGGTATCTTCTGATTTTATCTTATTATATAATAAAGACAGAGATAGTAATTTTGGGATAAGATAGAAAAGTCAGTGCTTGGCTTAAATCCATTACACCGACCAAATAAGACAGAAATCCTTGCATATAGTTTTTGACTCATTCAAACATTTTAAATGTTGGACAGATTACCTGATCACCTGGAGCAGGTCTAGTGAAGAAGTGATAAATTCACCAGATATGGCAGGTTGATCGAGTTGAGTCGGTTCTGTTTTGCAAGTTGATGTTGTTCATATTATATTAGTTTGCTGTCAATGGATTTCACTTGTAAAGCACTATTCAACTGCTTGATGTGCCTAGTCCATCAATTAGGAGCAATTGGGGGCTTCAATTTCTTGCTCATGCACACTTTGGTATTTGTACAGGTGGAGATGGAGCATTGAAACTGCTAAAATTAGTTGAAAACAAAATCACAAGTGACCACATTGAGTTAGTTGCCTCATGAATTGTTAACAATTGTAGAGGCTGCCTAGATTTTCTTCTAGATTTTTAGTTAACTAGCACTTCACCCGAGGCCCTGTTCACATGAGAACGAAAACAAGGGTATCCACAAGACCTTCTTCACTTTGCGATTTCCCCCCTGCAGAGACTGCTGGAAGGCTATGGAGTGCTGTTGCTGCACATGCGCATCTTCCACAGTGGCAAATATATGGGACTTGTAGTGGTATGACTTGCGATCGGTATTCTAGTTTTATAGTCCATATTGGTAGTTTAATAGTTGAGACTTTCCCCTGATGGCATCTGATTTGTCATCAATCCATACGAATGTCAAGTTCTCTCCATTTTGTTCACGTTTATAGCATATTGTTTTCTGCACACTTATCTCTGTAGTTTCATTACAAAAACAAGCAACGGCACCCTCTGGTGGCCCGGCATACTAACTACATTAGTGTGTCACGTTAAACGTTGCAGTGTGAAAGAGGCCCGAGTCTGTCAGAAAGTACTCAGCCAGTACCTTCACTGAAACAAACAAGTCTGAGCTACTGACTGAAAACCGTGGTCTACGTTGCCCTGATAGTACAGGTGTGTGCGTTATGTAACGTGGTGTCTTGTGTGTGTTGGTGCTCTTCCACGGCCGCGAGGTTGTGTTTTGGCTGCAGGACTCCTGTACCCACTTTGGGCCAGCGTGCATACCAGGCTGAGGGGCAAGCTGGAACCCGGGGGCCAAACGGATCCTGTGACCATCACACTGCAGCTGTCGCGGGTGTGTAACATTGAGACAGCGGCTATTTGAAATGACCGCGTACTCCTGCCCGCAACTCTGACATCCCCGTGTGTTTTGCAGTAATCAAGTACGTTTGTTGGCAGGAGCGAAGAAAAGACGTGGACTGCTCCTACATAGTGCAACCGTCCCCTGAGTGAAAAATAAATAACATCCTACTGAACATATCTCAGAGTGTTTTTAATGGCAAATTCAAGTTTCTTGTTTTCCCCAAACATTTTCAGGACACTTTCTGAACACCTGGAAACAAAACAGGGTGTTCAATATAAATAATTTTGATATAAATAAGGATTTAAGGATATAAGAAGGATATATTTGCATACATTTGTTGGAAAGTGCAAAACTGACCAAAATCACAGGTTTTTTCCACCACTTAAAATGGTTCTAACATCCATGCTTTCACAATTAGATTCTAAATATGATGTGTTATTACGCTATAAAAAGTGCAGTAAACATGATGTACTGGACAGACTGACATGATTAGTTTGTATAAACATATTAGAAGGAATTTTCTAACTGTCATTAACTTGAAATTAAAAGGTTTTTATCAACAAGATTTGAAAGTTACTAAATAAAGTTGTTCACATTATGTCATTTGTTATCACTTAAAGTCATATCTGGCTTTCCTGTCTGCTTATATAAATGCTCTAAGTCCTTTTTAAATGTTACTTGACCCTGGTTGCATTACAAAACACTCTTATAAACTTGGAGCATAGTGACAAGTCACGCTGCAAATAGTTCCCGTCAACCTCGGTGAATACTCGAGTGTTTGTAACCAGCAACTGGCATGCTGGAATAAACACAAGCGGCAGCTGTCTTGACTAAAAGTGTCTTTGCATTTAAACAGCGTGCTATTGTTATGCTCTCCAAAGTCAGCAGTGCAGTGCCTGCTGGCTGCTTCTGCACGGCGCCCAGCAAGTCCACGAGTGTGGACACAACGCTTCAGAAAACAGCACGACCCACAGAATGAAACAGATCCGGAGCAAAACAACCAGTAAAGACGTTTTTCAGTGAAGTGAGGGGCGTCACCAGATTCAAGCTGCGACTATAAAGTATCTCATCAGATTGATGGCGGCGACAGAAAGCTCTCAGGTATGTCGGGCCGGCACGTCCACACTGCCTACCTTGTGTTCAGCCTCCTCCAGAGGTTCAAAGGTCACAGCACAGCTTCAGCCTCGGCCTCTCGGTCAGCTGCTTTCCTTAAAGTGTTGTTTTGACTCTTACTAAATCTTTCCCCTCGTCTGTCTCTCTGTCTGTCTAAAGCCTTCGCCCCCTTGTCACCAGCCAGCCTGTTGCTCCCCTCACTGAGACCTCGGGCCGGCCCGGGACCAGGGCATCTCTGCACAGTCGCCTGATTGGCCGCAGAGGCAGACAGATGCCCCCATATTAGGGCAGCCAGAGGCGGAGCCGCACAAACCGTGATAGAGGAGGAAACAGAAGATAGATAAGAATGTTTGTGACTGTCTGGGTTAGACTGTGTGGGTTAACAATAAATTAAAAACAAAGTGAGCTAATGGTGACTTGGAGAGAGTTAATGTGTTGGAATGTTTCACTTCTTTTTCAAAGCGTCAGCACAACTGTCAGGTCAATCACATGAAGGGTGCAACTGTGTTTCTAAAATAAGTACAAATAGGCCCTGGCCCAATCAGCAATATTGAGTGAATGTACATTTCTAAAAACCTATACTACAGGCCATGAAGTGAAAGCTCAGAGGTCAGTCTTTCCACTCTGGATAATGTTCCACATCATCTACATTCCAGCTGGTTGTTGCTGAGTTTGCACGACCAGCCCGACAGTCCAGCACATTAAGTTTTTATCACCTAATATTCAAATTGAAGGATGGGACAGTCGCCAAATCACCACACACACTTAGACATAGACAGTTTATAATACATCAACATTGTAGGTTATATTAAGAAGCGACTGAAACAAAGTGATCGATGAGCAACACTTAGTAGCTAAGGTAGAAAAAGAAATTATAATTATTTCCAGTCTCATTCATTTTTTTCTTGAATTGATTCATTCAAAATGCATGTTAAAAATGTAAAGTATAGGAAGAAAGTAAGTAAGTAAGTAAGCAAGTTAGTAAAAAAATAAATATATAAATGTTCCCGACAGTTTTTGTAGTGAAACACCTCTCTTGTAAACAGGAATTTGATGAAATAATAACAGCTGTCGGTTAGTACAGGGGTCTTCCATCTTTATGCCCAAAAGAGCCATTTTTAAGATTTTCCATCAATTAAAGCTTGTCTGGAGCTGCAAAACATACAAAAATTGAGGTTGTGTCATATATATTCTATACATTTCATTTTTTTTAGCTGTTGTGGCCATTTTCTTTTTTTCCCCTTTATTTTTTTTTTAAAGATTTTTCAATAACAATTTTTAATAGATTTTTCCCACTTTAGCTATTTAGCTATTAAACAGTTGGCGTGTGCTTCCAATTGTTAATACAGTTTGACCTATACTTGACATTTTTTGTTTGTATTTTTGTTTTGAATACATTTTTGTTAACTTTTTTTTTTATTTCCATTTTTTTCTTCTCCTGAACAATAAAAGGCATACGAGCAATTTTATTCATTTTAGCTTGACTGCTATTCCTGTATAATATTTCTTAACTGCTTTTACTTATTTTTATCTATTTTATTTCTGTTTTCAGCAAATCCATCTATTCTGGCTGTTTTTTTTTTTTTTTTAGCAGTTTTCATTTTGAAGATTAGACCTGCTTTAAAAATCTGTGTGGAATGCAAATTAAATAAAAATGACAGCAAAATGTTTATTTACCAGTTTTATTGTAAAAAGCTTCATGGAGCCGCTACAGAATACTTGAATACTTTTATATGTTTCATCATTTTAAATACCACAAGCTCAGGACTAATGAACTAATCTTCCAGACAGAAGCTCTGCAACTGTTTTCTCTTTAACCAAACTAGCGAGTCAACTGTAACTTAAACGCCTCTGATGCCAGTTATTGGCAGTAATCGGTTACTAAGTTGCAATTGCCAGAATCATTGGCGTTACATCAAGACACCAACGTTGTGCGACATTTCATACATAGACTTTCTTTCCTGGAAGTGTTCAGCTGCTGGTTGTTTATATTTCTCTGTTCCCTGTTCCTGCTAATCTAAACTGATAATAAAGTCCAGACTGCCTTTTCTAACAGGCAATGTCCTAATGAATTTTCCAACAACTGTCTGTAAGTTATTTATATCACAAACAGTTGAAAATAGCAGCAGCCGGCCTTGGATCCAGTTTTAGAGAAAGTGTGATATAATTCAGGACTGCAGCTGTGTGCGTGTGCGTGTGTGTGTGTGTGTGTGTGCGTGTGTGTGTGTGTGTGTGTGTGTATACACAGTGTCTTCGCATGTCTGAGTATCTAAACACATTGCTGCATCCCCCTTCCCAGTATTTACAGATGATTTGTGGTAAACCAA
>OMNM01030561.1:0-18009 GCA_900302745.1 Parablennius parvicornis
CACGCACGCACGCCAAGGCAGAGACAGGGCAACAAAGACGAGCTGAACATGACAACAGCACAAACAACAAAATGGCTGACGCAACACATCAGGGTGTTTCTTCTCTTGTTGTTTCCTGTTGTGCAGCCGGGTGGCTTTCTCTGTACAGTCAAAACACACACACACACACACACACACACACACACACACACACACACACACACACACACACACACACACACACACACACACACACACACACACGTATATAATCTTTTTCCCTTTAATTCGCTAAACAAATTAACATAATAAATGAATGACCGGCACAACGTAGCTAGATGAAAATAACAGGGCACCTCCCTGTCGCTGTCTGTGAGAGTGCTGAGCTGCTGAAAATCTGCTTGTTTCAAACCCCGAGAGCAGAACCGACACACGGCAAACTCTAGAAAATCAACGCTTTGGCATTGCTGCAGGTCAAAAAATTCATGACTTTACCTGCAGAACGATGTAATTATAAAATGCATCCATTTCACATCAATGGTCGTATTAGTGCCGTACAGAATGCTGACAGCGGTGGATTTCTAATAATCATTTCACCAGCTTCAGGACTTGCAGGCACCACGAAAATGGACAGACTCAGCGGTGCAGCTAAAACACAACATTCAGAAAGAGGTGCCAGTAAACGTGTAGAAATAAAGCTGAATGTAAAGAGCATAAGTTACTCGTCTATCCGGGGGGAGCAGCTCAGAAATGAACAAATGCAGATGTTTGAAGATGTTGATCATGTGCAAAGCGATCATATTCAAAATGCTAAAATAAGGCAGTCTACCGCTCGTCCAACAACTGTAAACCACAACAGCTTGAGAAATCTGTAAATACTGCCCAGAGCTCACGTTTTCTCTCCCCCATCAAAGCTCTGCACATGGGTTCAGTTAGCACAACAGCGCAGCTCCCATTCAAGTCGCGTCTTTGTTTGGTCACTAGTTTAATTCAAAGCTTTCACTGGAAAAGTACATCACATGGTCCAAGTTGCCATTAAACTCTGACACACGTGACTTTAAAAAAAAAAAAAAAATACAGCCACGACCCTGAACAGGTGGAGAAAGTGAAGACAATGCAGCTGTGATCAAGCAGTTGTGCAGAAGATGAGGGTCGATCTCAGTGGGCGTGCGCTCAATGGAGGATATTAATGCAAATATGAAGAAAGCATGAGGAGGACTGTGGTGGAGCCGGGACAGAGGCGGACGATATGCTCAGGCGTTAATGAAAATAATTTTTTTTTTTTTTTTTTAAACCAGCGTGGGAACAGCCAGCAGAAATTTATGAAACCAGCTAATCAGGCAACTAGAGATGGAGTTGAGGCCAAGGAGGCGCATTAAGAGAAAGGTTCGACTGAACCCGTCTACGCTGGCTCCTCTCTTTATAAGGTGCTACATTAGGTGCCTCTGTGAGCCCATCTCTATTACCCCTCCCCCCAACCCTCCTCCCATCCCTCTGATAGGATTGCACGCTGCCCCTTCGACCTCTCCCACCCCCTCTAGAGGTCGATGAGCTGATCCACCAGCAGAAGGGAGCGGGCCAGGTTGGGGATGCTGGACTCTGAACTGCCACTGTTGCTGCGCGAGTGACCACCTGAAACGTGCCAGAAAGAAAGGGAGAGACAGAGATGGAGGAGCCGAGGGAGGTCGAGAGAGAGAAGCAAAAGAATAAGTCATTTTAACGGGGAATGAATGGAGAAATTAAGTGTGAGGAGGAGATGGAGAGGATGGAAGGGAAAGTGATGGCAAGAGCGTAGAGATGCATGGACGGGGCAGAGAGAGAAACGAGCAGAGAGTGAGCTGAGGTCATATTATACAGCTGCATCATTACAGGGGAGCCATTCTAACATGACGAGACTTTCAACTTAAAATGAGCCAAACATCTGCGAGACTGAGAAGCACTGGCTGTATAACTTCTGACACAAAGGGGGGAAACAAAGATGACTAATGTGAGAGCTTGATGGGGTTAAAAAGCCTCAATGTGACGAGCACACCCATACAAGACTTCTCACATCAGCGATCACAAGAAAAAGCTACGGTGACTGGACAGTGGGCTACGTCTTTACTCTGTGAGGTTCAGTCTGGGCTTCAGCAGGCATCTCGGATGAGTTAGCCTTACCTTGATTCGAGTTTTTGGAGATAAGCACGGGAATAGGGTCAAACTCGTCGTTATTGCCCTTTTCCTTGCAAGACATGAGGAAAGTAGAGTCTGTGACGGAGGAAGAGGAAATAAAGGAATAGTGATAGAAGGAAAGAAGTTATCGCAGGAAAACCACAAAAACAAAAAGCCAAAAGAGAGAAGAGGGCGAGTGGTTTAAAAAAAAAAAAAAAAAAAGTAGAACCAGGGCAGCCACTATTTGATAGACCATTAATTTTTAACGGCTTTTCTTCTAAAACTTAGTAAAACATCTACGGGGTTCATATCAAGAGTCTAAAACAATATGCACATCATTCAAGTATTTATTTATTTTTTTTGTGTGAGGCGACTCTGGATGTCTCGATGTGGTCGGTGCACATAAAGAAAACTGCATGGACGAAGCGACTCACCAGAAGCAGCTGGGCCGGGTTGCAGATCCTCCAGACAGGATCCGGAGCCCGGAGGAGCAGAGGAGCAGGAGGAAGGGAGAGCAGAGACAGACTGGTTTCCATGAGAAGTATGAGAGAGCAGATTGCAGCCTAGCAGAGAGTCCTCCCCAGAGAGAGAATCTGAGACAGGACGGAGCAAAGGCACCACATTAAAAAAAAAACCCCACAAAGATGTGAACACGAAGAACAGAGAAAGAGGCATTTTGTTAGTGAGACTGTTTACGGTTGTAAATGTAGAGGAATGTTATCAGCAAATCGATCGATGCAGGATTGTGTGAGTGTCAGTAGCTTTATGGCAAGACCGACAGTGTCAGAGGTTTTATAATACCAGAGTGTTAACATTATGGCTCTAAATATTGAGACACTTAAACCCACCCCCCCCTTTTTTAAAATGGGAATTATGTTCTATTTTCCAATTCAGTATTCCAGGATGCTAACCTGGCATGCTGGCAGCGGTGAGCTCTGGTTGGCCTGAGTGTCGCTGGGTCAGAGGAGCTTCCAAACCAGGAATCAATGAATCCACACACACCTCTGCCTTTGCTACACAGACACAGCAAACACCACCAAGAAAATGTTATCATTGTAGGGAAATCGAGTTGCGGAGAATAAAAGGGATGAAAATCTTCTTTGTTCCTTTGGCAGCCGCTTCGTCTGACCTCTTAAAGACGTGTGACAAAAATGGAGACAGGACAGCAAAGAAGAAACATGCAGGGCAGATGGAGGAATTTTTAGACAAGGCAGGGGACGTGAACACAGCTGGTACCAATGGTAGAGCTCCCAAGAGAGTTCAAAGGTCAGGAAGCAGCAGAGAAGGTTCAGGGGACGTCAGTCACTCAACCAGCTTCTCTTGGAGCGAATAGAAGAAGCAACAGGGGGACGAAACAGATGGTGATGAGGGAGAAATGTGCAAAAGGACGAAGGAAGAGAAAAAGCACACGTTTGGTGTGTAGAGACGCGTCACAACAAAAATAAACAAATGTTAATATTCAAAGGTTTGCAAGAGTCCAACTCTGTTCAATAACGTCCAAACAAACCTGATGAACAAAATACTAGAAACCAACATTACATGCAAGAATAAGGCTTATTTAGTTCAGCAAACCACAGCTTCAGTCTCAGACAAGTGAAATAATGCACAAATATCAGGCCTTCAAGACAAGAGGACACTTTAACCATGCAAGATGTTTAAAGTTAAAAACAAGCAAAAAAAAAATTCTCCTTTAGCTTTGAGTTTTTTGGTCTGCTTAGCTTTGAAAGTACATTTGGCTGAAGTTTTTTTCTTTTTTAATTTGTTAGATAAAATTGTAGTTATTCTAAACTTGAGAAAAGAGTGTGATGTCTGTGTGTGTGTCCTGTGACAGACCGGATAAAGAGGTACAGACGATAGATGGATGAAACTAGTCCCAGATCTGTATGTGGAGCACACTTATTGAAACAGGTTGCTTTCATCTTTAAAAAAAAAAAATGTCACTACATAACACAGAAAAGAAAAAAAAAAGCTAAATAACAGTGAAAACTTCCCAAACCAGTACAGTTCTTATTAAATAGGAAATGGGGATATTTTAGAAGCATTATAAAAGGTAAAAGTTTACCATTGCTGTAGTGTTGACTGACTCATTTTGTTAACCTTTAATTATTTTCAAAGTCAGCTGGCATCAGAACAGTTTCAATGCATTACTGTAGTTACTCAGTGAGGAATTACAAGCAGAGGTAGCCCACTTCCTGTCCCAAATGTCTCGGTTCAGTAAGTAGATTTGCTTCTTAGCTGCAGATCACAAACTCAGGGGAAAATAAAGAAAAAAAAATTGAATCCCAGATAAACATTGTGCTGAAGCTGATGGAAGAAATCATTAATTTGAAGGATCATCTGGCAGACCGTCAATTCAAGCAGCACCAGTCTCATTGTACACTCACGATTGCAGACAATCAATCACAGCATTAAGGATCCAGCAAGACGGTCAATGCTGAAAATCAAACAGAACTCAAAGTAAAGCTCAAGCTGTTTGTGTTGTTTTTAACTAATAAAAACAAAGATATCTCTCAGTTCCTTCTGCTGTTAAAATAAAGCTCATGAAGACTCGAGGAGGTGCACGACCAAGACAAAACAAAAAAGGACAGAAAAACAGAATTAAAAAAAACAACCAAGTGTCAATGCTGGTGCTCAGAAACTGCATGTTTAACTCTTGACAATATCAATTAGCCTGTTTTAAAATCAGTGATTGCAATAGAGAGATGAAGCCCACACCTGTTGCAGTTTCATGCTATTTACATGTTTATCAACACGTTTCATTATACAACTCAAGTGAAAGCGTTCAGTCAGGCTCAAAGTTGCCTGTGTCCAAATCTGTTCAATGTATTTTTAAGCCTGCACAGGAAAAAAAAAAAAAAAAGGTTTAAGTGTGTTTTATCATAGTTAGTTTTTCATTACACATGAACGTCGTGGTCATTGTTATTGTTGGAAGAAAATATTGAAATGTAATTCACTCCATGCTCAAAACCACTGCCTGCCGACTTGTCACTGCACCTCATACTTACAGACAAACTGCTATATGGGGTAATAAGGGGTGGGGTGGAAGTTGGACGGTCTGAGACAAGGAATGTGTTGGCTCAGAAAATGGCACAGCAGATGTGACCCTTTGCTCCCTGCACTATAGAAGAGAGGCCAACATGAATGAAAAGCATCACACCGAAAAACTCATTTGTCACAACAGTAGGCGGATTTAACTACGAGCAGTATTCTGTCTCACTTTGCTCTCACTTGACAATCCCTGTACATAAAAAAGGCTGCATGGAAGGGGAATCTCCTCCAGGAAAGGTTAAACAGTGTGTGCATCCTATTTGAGTGAGCAACACAGAGAGAGTCAAAGAGACAGCTTAGGATGGATCGAGAAGATTAACCACGCCTTCATTATGTAACGGCCTCAGTGTTTTTTATCCTCTCAGTTCAGACCTTCAGCAGCAACTGCACAAAGGCTTTTGCACAGTTTCTTCAAAAAGAGCTAAAGGCTGCACAGAGGAATCCATAAAAGGCTGCTGGGTCATCTGTTTAACAGTACTGTGTGCTAAACTGTCTGTTTTGCTCAGCAGCAGTGGTAAGCAGGCTGCAGCAGCAGTGAGGAAATCCAATTAACAAAGGAGAATTTGTCCTTCGCGTTACCAGGCAACAGCGAAAGCACAGATCTGCAAATGAGATGCCATGTAGTTGTAGCTACTGTGTCTATTCAAGGCCACTGACAAGAAGCCACTGTGAGGTATATGCATGCTATGTCAACAGGATAGGACAGTGGTCAAATCCAAACTACTAAACTGACCCTCATAAAGTCACCTCTGGTTAGTGAGATAACCAGGACACGACCCGAGCAAATAAAAGAAAGTGACTCATAAATGCTTAGACTGTATTTGTTCAGCATTACTCAGGCATGGGCTGTTTAAATCAAAGCAATCGAAGCTTGTTCTATAACATGATGCAACATGAAAATTACCTGTGGTGTCAGAGAGCGAGTGAGTATTAAAAGGCTCTGGGACAGTCAACAGTGCTGAGCCAGCGCTGGAGATGGCTGCAGGTCGTTCAGCTTAACATCACACAGTGAATAAAAATGGAAGAGAACAAATGGAGGAATGTGAAGCATGAACGAGTGGAGTTGAACGGTAGAGAATACATAGGTTAATGTTTAAGATTTGTATAAACAGCAACTGATATGAAGGTAAATGAAATGCAATATCTCTCAGGAGAGAAATCTTAGACAATGAGAAGTGCCCACTTGTTGCTGATATACGATATCATTCAAAGAGAGGCCTCCATAAACTTCAGTATCTAAATCAATGAGACAACACATGACAACAATAAAACAAAAGTCTTACCTGGGAAAGAACTGAGTCCTGGAATGAGGTTTTCACTGGAGCCTATGCCCCTCTCTCCTGCTGCAGCAGCTGTGCAAATATTTAAAACAATTAAAACAACCACACGCCAAGTGTGAGTGGTCAGTGAACCAGCTCAACTTACTCTCTGCTAACTTGGCAAAGTCTTTGTTGAGGAGCTCCTCTGCTGTCAGTTTGGAGAAGTTATCATCACCAAAGGGGTTCCAGCTGGACTGAGCTTTGGGTGCAACAGCTGCTGAGAGGGCGTCAACAACATCACCGGCATGATACACACTCTGCTGGGACGAGCACGGTGAGCCGGAGGGAGTCGTGCTGGCTGATCTGCAGGGACACAAAGAGACAGAAAAGGCTGTAAAGAGCACACGTGGAAAACAAATACGAGGTGTTTGTAGTACAGCCGCTGTTTTCCTGATGTATGCAAATAGGAACGACTGAAGAGCTATTTAAAGACTGAATTGAGTCATTCTTTCAGGACTGGATTTTTTGGGAGGTAAAAGGGTCATTTGTCTTCCTTCTGGGTTCTGTCATATGAATGGACTGCCTATTGGGCTTCCCGCTTCACTCGGAGCCATGAAAGGACAGTTCATTCTCGGATTACTGAAGGGACTTCATTCTGCTCACTTGGACTTGTTGAGTCCTGCTTCAGCTGCGGCTGCATGCAGGAGCTGAGTGGACTTGCTGACTGGGACCCCAAAGATGGCACTGTGGGTGACGTCGCTCAGGATGCGTCTGTGGCCACTCTTGGGGGCCATCTTTGGTGATGAAGGGGGCGTCAAGGAGCCGACTTTGTGAATCCCTCTGCTGATCTGTAACAAAGAGGAAAATGTTTAAAAAATTAAATAAATAAATGGAAGATTGAGGGAAAAAAATGGCTGGCCAAAAAATGTGCTATGTGCAAATCACACATGTTCTGGGTTAGTTTCACAAAACTAACATCAGACCCCAAATGTAAGACCAACAGAAAAATGACGACGAAGGAGAAAGATTATGAATTCTTCTTAAACCACAATTCGGTAGAAATCACAAAAAGCAGTTAAAGAATACAAGAAAGGATGCGGACAGAAACCAATCTCAAAGTTTTAGTGATAAATGAAAGTACATTGAGAACAGGGACAAATAAAGATGAAGGACATAAGAAATGCCTCCTAATGTGATTTTGGAGACAATGAAGTTTCCCCGACCGCCCAAGAGGGAAGAAAAGAGTCAATTTTGATCATTGATTCGATAGAGATGAGCAACTACTCGGCCCAAACCCAAAGAGTGGCAGACGGCAGCAGGAGTCGGGTGTTACCACAACCTCTGTCTCAGCTGCAGGACCAATGATGGCAGACTCGGGGATGGGAGTGAGATGGAGCGCTGCCATTTCAGGAGATACACGCAGCTGCTGCTGGTGTTGCAGGGTCACAACTGGAGGAAGAGGTTTAACTTTGGACTGCAGGAGAGCAGTTGCTTGAGAGGGTGTTTGTTGATGCTGCTGCAGGTTCTGTACCAGTTGGTGCTACATAGGGATACCACACAGCCAATCGTGAGCAAAGCTCCAGATCAAAGGCTGAAATTCATTTTTAGTCAGGGTCCATCCAGGAGATTAAATACAATAAAGAGTAATAGATGTGGAAGCTGTTACAAATCCTGTGATAAACAGGCATTTCGGAAAACTTAATGTCCATATATTTGCATTTTGGGAGAAAAAAAAAAAAAGAAAAAGTGATGAATAAAATTCAATTTAAATTTAAATTTTAATGAACTTCACAAAATAAAATAAAAAAAAGAACTGGTAAAATATCCTCAAACGCATCACAGAGGACAAACAAATGAACTAGCCCACAATGTACATTACAATCACTATGAAACACATCCCAGATGAGCCGGATGGACCAAATAATAAACTGATTGTGCTTTCTTGGTTTGAAAATCTGCTTCGCACACAATGTAGTTAAAAAATACCTACAAAACAAGAATTGCTCTGCATTCCTACCTGCTGGTTGCTTTGAGGGCTGAGGAAGGCTGAGGCTTGCTGCTTTATCAGGAGCTGCTGATGCTGAGGAGTCACCTGTGGCTGCATGTTGGTCGTCTGTGCAGCAGGAGGCTGCTGAGCCGGCTGCACTGCAGCTGCTGCATGAGGTGGAACACCAATACCAACACCTTGACGAGGAGGACAGACAGAAGAATGCAGTTGTGTTGTTGTTGCTTGCTGTCACAAAGTTATTTTTTTGTATGATCCACCTCTGATGCACACTAAATATCATCACGGTGTCAGGATGGTGGTTGTTGCGTAAAGTAATTAGAAATTGTGTGACAGGTCATTGTCAAAGACTGAACTTAAAAACCTTTTTATAATTAGATGACTGAACAACTGGAAACACACAGTAACTAGAGCTTTTACACTTAAATTAGTGAGAGGCTCATTCAGTCCATTAAGACTGTTCATTTGGTTGGGTCATAAAGTGTCACTAGCCTTGTGATTGTTACTAATCAAAGCTATAAAGTTGTACCTATAGCTTGGGGCGTTGCAGTGGTCACGCTGGGCCGCTTACGTGGAGTGAGAGCTGGCTGGATAGGAAGAATGCCCGATATGGGCTGGGGCTGAGCCTGGCCAGCTTTGGGTCGCTGACGAGGTGCTATTGAGGTTTCCGTGGTAGGAATTGGATCGGTGAGCCTGATGGGAAGAAAGGAGAGGACCGCAAGATAAAGCTAAATATTTTTTTAATTTTTTTAACGGTAATAGCACATTGAAACGTGTGGTTGCTCCATTCACCTGGCTTTGGTTTGACTCTTTTTGGCCACTGCTTCACTGGCTCTGATAGGTTCAGGAAGTTTTGTGGGAATGGGCAAGTTCTGAAATGATATGATTTCGAGTTGACCAAAGAAACTGAAAATTTCAATGCAATAATAAAAGCACAGCACGATACACATGAGAATAAAAGTTTATACTTTCTGGGACACAAAACACCTAGAACAAAGTGACAGAGCTAAAAAAAAAAAAAAAAGTCATGTCACTGCTATCCATCATATACTAGATTACATTTTGGAAAGCAAACAGATACGTATTCAGATGAAAGTGTACTTGTAAAAGGGAAGTGATCAGTTAACATTCCATTCTGCATGGTAATCTTCTCTTACTGACTTACGTGTACATTCGGGACTGAACACTCTCGTCGAGCCAGTTTAAAAGCAAAGTAAGATACTTGGTAGATGTCCGGCCTCTTATCTGGATCGGGTTCCAGCATGTATCCTAAGATGTTGACAAACACAAGATCAAAATTGGAAGCCCTCGCAAATCTGCATTAAACAATAACCATAGATGTACAAAGGAACGTAGTCAGCAAAAATGAAGGAAAAATATTACTCACTAATAAGACAGTGCATTTCCTGGGAGTAGCGGGAATTGTCTGGGATCGTGAAACTGCCATCGCAAATGGCCACTTGGCTCTCACCGAAAGGAAGCGTGAAGTAGCACAGCTTGTAGAGTAAACAACCCAGGGCCTATACAGACGACAGAATCAATACGCGTTCCGTGAATGTCAACACTTATCAATGCTCTTCTAATCATGACGGTGAATCAATCTCATCTTAATCCTCACAGTATTTATTAATTACTCAAAAGATCAATCTTACCCAAATATCGGCCTTTGTTGTGATGACCTTCCCACCGTAGAGATTCACCATCTCTGGAGCACGGTATGACAGCGTTGTGTACCTGAAGGTAAGAAGAGGGCGATGAGTTTCTGAAATTTTCTTCGACAAACGAGAAATCATTCAAAGTCTTCCCAAACCAAAAACGCCATACTTTTTGATCTCCTCCTCCACAATGGCCACTCCTTCTGTTTGGGGATTTTGGAAGTGGTTGGTAGCACTTCCAAAGTCACAGAGTACGTAGTGTCCCCGGTCGTGCAGAAGAATATTTTCCACCTACATGACAAAGACGAAATGAACCTCATCAGCGCTGGCAGCACAGTGCCAGAAATAATAATAACTTATTGTTTCCAAAGAGCTAATGTCAAATATCTAGTCTACCAATGGCAACTTTGGGAAAAGAATCAGGCTTGCCTTGAGATCTCGGTGAATGATTGGAGTCTTGCACTGGTGGAGACGAGCAACGGCCTCGCACGTATCACAAAAGATCTGCAACACCTCCGCTTCAGTAAAGCCCGTCTGTAACCGCTGGTTCATTAGGTTTACTACTTGCCCACCTACATGAACGACACACGACAATTACAAGTTCATAAGAAGACAAGAGCAACAAATAAACATGTGTTGTACCGGTACGCATGCTCTTTGTTTGAACTGTTTGCTCCGTGAAGTACACAACAGTCTGATGTCATTACTACAGAGACATTATAACCTGGGTTCAAAACCTTCTTTAAAGGGTTTAGAAATGAAAAGATGTAAAACACTTAAAAAAAAAAAAATTTTACACTGATAATTCAAATGTTACTTTTGAAAGAGAAAGCTTCTGAGAATAGAAGCGAATCTGTACTCATTGTCAGACAGTGATGTCATGGTTATCACTCTAACCTCACAGCAAAACTGAAAATGTTGTCCCTGTGTGTAAAAATGGTTTTATCCAGGCACTCTGGCTTCCTACCTTAGTCCAACATACATCTGAAGTTAACTGGTGACTAAATTGCTCATAGGTGTGAATGTGAGTGATCATCAGTCACTATGCTTGTCCTATAATCGGCTGGTGAGCCGTACACTGTGTACCCTGCTTTCATTAGGAATCAGAATCTGCTCCACATTCAGTTTGATGAAGCGGTACAGAAAAACGATAGAAAGTATTTATTATGGTTGCTTGAATGAGGGGATACTATTTGAGATATTTCTGCTGACAGTGCTAATTGATATCATCAAAGGTATACAAGAGAGGGATCAAGTAGTGGTCTAGAATTACAGCTAGTGGGGAGCTAGTGATCTGTTCAAGACGTGATTTATTACTCTCACCACCCAGAGCAGGTCGTTCTCCACTAACTGGAGAGCCAGGCAGGGCAGTGGTACATTACGAGGCTTTAAACTACGACTTCAGCATAACTATGAAATCAATTCCACTTCTTAAAAAACATAAAAAAAAACTCCTCCTCTATTGTATTATTTCTAAGGAGAGTTTTTTTGAGTATAGAGGGGTATTAATATTTGATCACTCTATACATACCATCACTGAGTTATCATTTATCGGCTGAAACTGAGCCTCCATTGATTCCGACAGCTATACATCGTCTATTAGGCTTCTAGAAAAAAACCCCAAAAAAACAGGATGCTGCAAGCAGCTGAGGATAATGCAGCTTTGAATCCAGCCGAGACAGAGAGGCACGGAGGGGGGCGGGCTGATTTACCTCGACAGAAGTCCATTAAGATTAGGACTTCCCACACATCGCCAGATCCAACTGCTGCTATGCTGGAATCCAGGAAGCCAACAATGTTTTTGTTGCCCACTAGGTCCCTCTATGTAAACATAGAACACAACAGAGTAAAACAACATGGATGACCTTCACAGTATACAGCAGTAGGACAATGTGGGCAATAAAATAAACACATGTCTGTAACTATTCAGGCTGTTCAGTGTATTTTCAGTCACTAAAGTTTGGAAATAGTGATGATAATCATCCACTCAGGGCGTGGTTGCAGGAACTTGTTAGTTTAAGATGCCGATCAGGATACGGACAAACAGAGACAGAAAAGACTGCAACATTTAGACGTACTTAATTCAAAATCTGACTTTTAAGCTCCCCCTGTTCTTGCCAACATAACTCGATCAAAGAGACTTTTCAGATAACGTTGAGTGTTTGAGAGTCTACAAAATTCCCCCAAATTAAAGTCAAGTATTACACGTAAATTCTTTTTTTTTCTCAGTGAAGCAAACTTATGACACACGTATAACACTTTCTTGGCACCATTTAATTCCACCCATTTTACTATTATAAAAGAATCAATTCAGACAGGATCATTTCTGAGAAGTGTCAAAAACAAAAGTATAGCTCCCTTCAAATAGCAGTTAGTGATTGAGGAATATTGCTACTCACCATAATCTGTATTTCCAGTTTGCAGATCTGCAGATCGTGCTCATTGTTGACATACATTCGTTTTAGGGCACAGCGTACGCCTTGATGTGTGCGCACTAAAAAAACTATGGCAAATCCTCCTGCAAGTTAAAAAACAAAACAACAGAGAATTATCAACAAGGTCGTTTTCTCACACAAAATACGCATGTTTAGACTTTTACATATAGTAATAGCTATTTAAATGTTATTGTAATATATATTTATCATCAGATTAATCTGAAATACTACATTCAAAATATACAGTTTAATCCAACAATCAAAGGGGTTTTGACAACAGAAAGATTTATCTCTTCTCAAAGTATCTTTCAACAAAAGACCCTGGCCCTGATACAGTTTATCGAACATCTCTTCATTTTGGTAGCTGAGGATAGAAAATTGAATCGGCTTCTGTTGAGCGCATCTTTTCCTATGTTATCACAGTAAATGAAGAGGTATGGAAAGGTTGAATCATGTGAATGGTGTATGTAATGAGTGACTGGAAAGAAGAGCTCAAAACGCCACTGTGAGTCAGCAGTCACGCTGTGGAAAATAGACAAAAGTGACACAGGATATGGGAAGTGAGAAAAATTCATCATCCCACCTCAGGTCTCTGTGATGCTGACACAAAAGAAACACCACACGATGTCCGGGCACATCCATGGCAACAGAAAGCAGCAACAACCACACAGATGAATGACGACCTTCCAGTAGACATCAATAAAATATACCTTAACCAAGCCGTCATGTGACATTCATCAAGTGTTTTTAGAAAAATATACCATGAACCACCAAAACTGAGCAATCAGTGTTTCCCTTCAAACCTATGGAAGTAAAAGTCTGCAGCTTTCAGCATGGATATTCTGACAGACCCACCTTCACGGTAAGCTGCCACAACGGATGCATTGATGTGTTTACATACACACACGTTGGATTAAGTTTGTTTAAATTCACTAGTACAAATTCATTTTTGTTATTGTTATTACGGCAACTCCCTGATACACTGTTTTTCTTGCAGTTCGAGTTAATGTCACACGCAGGGCTGACTCATGCAGCTGGCATCACTAAGCCAAGGACAGCTCCACGTGATCAGGCTGCTTGATGTTTCATTCCGGCTGCCTGGGGATAAATCACTGCACTGCTGAAGAAGCAATTCAAGTATCAAGCAACAGCAGTATAATTTCAAGTCGTTTAAGTTCTTACACTCCTTGTATGTCAGGGTCCAGCTCTGTGTGGGACTCGGAAAGTGGAGAGGATGAACACGAGCAATTACACATCATGATTCCACTGCTGCCATCACAAATTCTGTGACTGGAAATTTCACAGTGTGGTGCAAAATTCTCAAACAGCAGTTAGTCACAAAAAGAGATTTACCAGAAGACTAGTCAGGGAACTTTGTCTTATGCTCCTGACATATAGAAATGCCATGCCCAGAATATTATTTTCTAACAAAGTAGTAACTGAAGCCCGTGCTGTATCAGAATGAGGAGCATAGAGTCTCCAGAGCAAAGACAGCTGAGCCACTGCTGTCTCGTTCCGTCTAATCTGAGACGCCGCTAACAAATTAGAAGGATTAGCTGCCTTCTTAAGAGACATTCAGCAGTGGTCTACGATCCCAGTCGATGGTGTGACCGAACAACTGTAAGTACGGCTACAAATAGCCCAAGCACACTGACGTAAGTGAGCATCAGGGATTATACCACTTTCCTTTATGCATGCATGCTCAAGTAAATGGACAAAAAAAAAAAAAAAAAACAACAATACACTTAGGCCGCGCTATGAAAAGCACAATGAGAGGCTCTGATGCTTCTGTCCTAATTCATCATCAGTGTAATGGGAATTATATAACCAAATCAGCTTAGGGCTAATGCACAGCACATGTCTTCACTACTATGCTGTTTACAAACATGTACACAATGTTGCAATGTCAGAGCCCCACGGAGCATCTCGCTCAAACAAAATTAGCCAAGACCACCCAGTCTTGACTGGCACAAGTTTAGTGTCATGAAATATAATTTACTTTCACTATTATTAACAACGATGTAAGGCACTCTTGCTACCAGCAGTAATTTGATATTGACACATGAAAATAGAGACTGTTGATAGTAAAGACAGAGAGCTGTGGCTCGGAAAATCTATGGACAACTTGTTTGAAGCAAATCACAGATGTTTGATCTTAATGTTGTAACTAATAAGAAAAAGATAACTCATGCCCCTAAGATACAAAAACCAGGATAGCATATCAAAAACATGCATTTCTATATAGATGTCTGTAGGCATTCACAGGACTCGCACTGCAAAGGAGGTTTACTGGATGAGCATTAAATATTGATACACAGAGTAAAGATATGATAAGCACAGCACAGAAATCAACAAATTCCTGATAAATGGCGTCTCCACACAGGTGAAGTTAGACGTGTATCTCATTGATCAAACCCGGCTGTGGCCAAACAGATGGTGCCCAGCTATAGCACTGATAAATTAATCAGCCTTTTTTCATCAATTATTTAGGAAGAGGCCCTCTTAGCTAACAGGACATGGCAGACTCATGTGGAGACAAATGACCATAAGAAACAGGCTACACCTTCACAGGAGCTTGTTTAACCGAGTTCGTAT
Source organism: Parablennius parvicornis (assembly GCA_900302745.1). NCBI lineage: Eukaryota > Metazoa > Chordata > Actinopteri > Blenniiformes > Blenniidae > Parablennius > Parablennius parvicornis. Next base: position 15,128 of record OMNM01030561.1, read on the forward strand.
GAAGAGTACTTAACAAGTTATAACCAGTTTAAGGTGTTTTTTTCCCCCACCCCTTGATCTTAAAACTTACAGGGAGTCAACATGTATGCTTGTTTTCAATAAGTTGCAGAGTTCTAGGAAATACCACACAACCAGCACCGGTTTGTTCTTGCACATGTCTGAAATCTACATCTGAAATGTGTCCCACCCTCTGCACACACCAAGACATATGACTCAGCATAACTTTTTTGAGCACAGTAGAAAATCCAGTTGCAACTCCTCCCAGCCTGCAGGTAACTTGTGAAGTAAAATAGAGAGAAGACAACTGGGTAACACACCCTCCTCCAAGTTCCAGGTTTCTGCCTCGGATCACTTTTCCCATTATAGTTATCAATGCCTTGAAGAAAGACTCACAACACAAAAGAAAAGGGCTACTTGGCAAGAAAAAAACAGCATTATCAGAGGAACTAGGTTACTGTAAATGTTGAAGCATTGTGCCAATAACAGGTATGATCACCCACTAACAGGTAAGAAAGGTGAGAGCCAGCAATTATGTCAGTGAGTCCAGATGAGCCCAAACAAATACCAGGCCCACTTACGGAACTCAGGTTACCTCAATATCCAGCAACGTGAAGCTGATGGGGTTGTGTTGGAAGTGTTAGTGTGACATGTGTGTGTGCAGAAAGCCACGTAGCTCACCTTCTGCGACGATTTCGTCGACGGTCACTTGATATCTTCCGATGCTGAACACCCGCCCGATGAAGCTGCCTCCGCCGCCCGAACCGGCACCTCCTCCGCCGGCTCCGGAACCAGGCCCGGAGCCCGCATAGTCCCGACGAGAATCGAAAAATTTCTTCATTTCCCCCAGATGTTATCCAAAGCACGGCCCAGTGCCCCCCGACACGTCGGGGCGTCGTAACAAACGCTGGGATTAAATTAGAAACAGATTCTGCTCGCCGAGACGAGCCGCTGTTAGCAACACGGAGCTTTTCCACTAATTGAATGAACGCTGTTCGTTAGCTCGAAGCTAAGCGCTAACTCCACCAGCTTCAGATATTCCAGAGCCGACTGTCGCTTCTGCGGCTAACTCATGACTCCGACACCAGGCGGAGTCAAATCCTCAAAGATAAGTCGGCACTTTCCACTGCGGAACGACACAAAAACAACAGCGGCCAGACTACGAGGTCGAAGGAAAAAGCCTGGTTAGCTGTTATCACACCGAGCCGGCTAAGTAGCCCGCTAAGCGGCTAAGTGACAGCTGTCAGCCGACGGACCGGCAGCCGGGCAGGTCCGAGGAGTCCAATGCAGTTTATCGCTCATCTCCACCGGGAGCCTTCACACGGCGGGGTCCGAGCTTCGCAGGGGGTGCTCGACCGGAGGAAACGTGTGCGTCCAGCGGCTGTGGGGAGGCTGGGTGACTTAATGACAGCGCTAACAGCTTCCTCCTCTCTTGCTCCTCTATCCCTGGATCCTGCTGCTGCTCCTGCTGCTCGTGCTGCACTCCTCATCTGATTGGTCAGATAAACACCCACTTCCTGGAGGTGCCCCTCAGCCACACCCCCTCAACCTGGATTGTGTCAACAAACATCATCACGATTTTATGAGATGTTTTAAGATTTACACAAGTTTGAAGCTTTAAATGAGAAGATAATTTGTCGATATCTAATCAGGTTAAGAAACTAGAACGACTGAATAAACTGATGAAGAAGGCCAGCTCTGTCCTGGGCTGCCCCCTGGATTCTGTGGAGGTGGTAGGAGACAGGAAGATGATGAGAAAGCTATCATTCCTGATGGACAACGTCTCCCAGCCCCTGCATGGTACTGTTACAGCACTGGGAAGCTCCTTCGGTGACAGGCTTCACCACCCGCGGTGTCTGAAAGAGAGGTACAGCAGGTCCTTCCTTCCTGCTGCAGTCAGACTATTCAACCAAGCCTGCTCCCAGGAGATCACAGAAACATAACGACAAACCGGACAATTCATTTCATTCCTACCACTGTGCAATTGCAATAATAATTTATAAGACTCTGCGCAATGACATGTCCACCCTTGTATGCACTGCGTGATAGTGTTTCTTTCTTTTACAATATTTTATCAAATTTTTATATATTTGCATTGTGATTTTTCTTCTGCTATCCTGTTGTTGCTGTTGTGACACAGTAAATTTCTCCAGTTGTGAGATAAATAAAGGATTATCTTATCTTAAACAGTCTGCTTGTCTGCCTTTGTGTTACCGGTGCGCAAAGAATACATGAGCAAATACTATACTGTATATTATTTATATTCAAATAAGTATATTTCTTTCATAACATATTTGGTGTTTGGTTCGTTCAATATCAGTTCGTCCTTCAAAATGTCCTCGTGACTTGTTCCTCTGAAGAAAGAACATCTGACTTCAGGAGAAACTTGCCCTTGGATTTTAGAGTGTCCCTACATTATGGGTTTTAAGGTACTAGCCAAGGCCTTTCTGTGTGGTGTTTGTGGGTTTCCTCACAGTACACTAGTTTCCTCCCACAGTCTAAAAACATGGATGCATGTTAATTGGTGGCACTGAATTGCTCCGAGGTGTGAAAGTGCTTGTTTTTGTCTGTCCCTCTGTAATGGACCGACCCCCTGTCAGGGATTTGCTTTTAACCTTCATTAATCGGTATTGAAAATGGATAGATCAATTGTCTCTGGCTAAAAAAAAAAATACAATAAACAGAAGAAAAACACCACATCTTATGAAATGTTCTTATATTTTGAAATACAATTTTTTTTTTTTTGTTTACTTTTTATTCATAACACATTTTTTCCCCAAAAGGAACATTAACAAAGCAAATAACAATGTATAATTCATTGCCAAAACGAAAGGAAATTAAACAGGAGAAAAGAAAAAAGGACAAAAAACAAAAGACAAAAAACA
>OMNM01030562.1:0-12241 GCA_900302745.1 Parablennius parvicornis
TTTTTCACTGTAGTGAAGCATGCCAAAGATGATGGGTCTCTAAGGATAGATCAGTCATGGGTTTGTATCACTGATATTTGACAATGAAAAAGTGAGAAAACAAAACACCAACACCAGTGCTTCAGATGCTTCTTTCGTTTAATTAAGTTTACATTTCAGTCAATCAAAAGTAACAATACTTGCACAAAACCAAACCAATAATCATTGTTCTCAAAACTGAAAGCAATGAAATTAAGAGCACTGAGCTGTGCAACGACAGGCCACATGAGCTTCTGTGGCTTCAATCAGGTCAATACTCTTCTCCTGGATAACACTCAGACTATTGGGGCGACTCATGTAGGAATCTGCAACAGAAGTGACTGTTAGACACGGGACAGCAAGAAAATATCAGTTATGTGATCAAACAGTGCTCGTATTGAGGCTCACCTGAGGGTACACAGTGGTAGCCAACATTGACAGTGGTGGTTCTAACGGGCATGCAGCCAGCAAGGCAGCGCAGCACGGGCTCAACAGAGTAACACTTGGAATCCTGGCCAAAGATGTCGACCTGTTTCTCCAGCTTCACCGACTCGTGTTTCATCAAGCACTCTGAAAAAGTGGGACACACTGGGGTCAACTATGCACTCCTTGTCTGAAGCCAAATTCTCATATTCATTGGTTTATAGCTGTTGTGGATTGTCATAAAGAGTATAAATAAACTCATCATTAATTAATAATAATTAACTAAGGAAAATAGGTAAATCCTGTAAGTATTACGAGAGGAATCGCGGCAGCTCTCTCCACCCAGAACCCAGGAATGAGAAAAGCTGATTGGGTCCCTGGTCAGGCTTTTGTCTGGTTTGCGGTAATCTTGTCTGACCTCGCCATTAGCCATTCCACAGAGTCCACAAGTCTTTCCTTTCATCCAGTGTGCAACTTGAATCTGAAAAATAAAAATAAAAAACAGTAATGTTCAGTATGTAGTAATGTTGATGATAATACATGCCAACCTCATCAGGTAAAGTGTATTGGGATACATCACCTTTACTTCCTGTGAAGAGAACTGGACCTCCTGCAGACCAAAGGTTGGAGCAATGAGAAAAATGCTGCCGCCTCTCTGTTGGATTGAAATTTTGGCTGAAATGGAAGTTCACAATATTTGTTATACATATATTGATGTGACTTACAGCTGATGAACAAAATCAATAATTCAGACTAAAGGATCCATTTATTTTGGTTCCTTGATAAAAGGTTTTTAAAAAATTAATAAATAGAGGAAGTTACCATCAGGATGCTCATATGTGGGGGACGTAATTTCAGTTTTATTAACGTTGACTTTGACGGCACCATCCTTCATATAGAAGTCGACATTTCTGTAGAAGAACAAGAAATATTAGTGTGTTACTTTTATTTCCTCGTTCTCAAAGTAAAAGAAATTGAGGTTTTATGACATAAATAGTAGTGGCTCTTACATGTGTTCAATCTTCACATTGACCTCATACTGGTTGGCTGCTTGGTCTTTCTTCAGCAGAACAATGAATTTCAACTCATCTGTACAATCTTGAGCCAAGATTTGTGGGCAGAGGTGTGGAATCTCACTTTTGTATGAGACACCATTGAACGTTCTCACCCTGTCTTGGACAACTTTGCACTCATCTGCAGTGAAAATAAAAAAAATATATACTTAGCTTCTTGAATTCAGATGTATGTGAAAGCTGTGCCATTCAATAGTGTCACCTGAAGTTTCTTTAGAAAGCAGATGGATGATCCTGTCAGCCACGTTCTGGTGTGTGTTCACATAATTTTGTCCCATTGGCAGAGTTACTGGAAGAGTCACTCCAAGTTTATAGATGGTAATCTGTAATATATAATTGCAAATGTTTAACAACCTGAGCTACAAGCTGTGACATAAACATGTTCTGTGTATGAATAAGAACGGACGAGTTGCACCTTTGATGTCTGCAGTGCAACATTCACACTTCTGTCTGAATCAGCAGCTATCGTCAGTTTGATCTGATTCTGAATGTACTTTGTCTTGGCCACGTTCAGTCCAGTTCCCTCAGCCATACGGGCAATGTATTTTGACAACCTGGACCAGTGCAGATTAGAAAATGAATAAACAATACATATCAGTTCCACTTGTATTCAGGACAACTGAGGACGATTTATTGTCAAAGCTTTGTGCTATAAGTGATGATGTGCTTTTGGTTTGTGACCATACCTCTTCATGTACTGCTGCATGCGTGTTGGAAGTTTCTCCCATCTCATCTTAAGACGGGCTGCTGGCTTCTGATCCACAACACCAGTCTCAGCTGTGATCTCAGCCCTGTATTGCTCGCATTTAGCACCCCAGCCAATTTTGCCCTAAGAGAAAATTCAAATCAAGTCAAATCCCAAGAATCACATTAATTGACAACATCTTATGATTGTGTTTAATAATAATTTTACCATCAACTTGTGGTTGCTGAGCACGATGCCATCAGCACAGAGTCTCCAGTTGTTGTCCTGAGCCAGGTTAACAATAATAACCTGCAGTCTGGAAGTGGCTTTGTCAACGTAAGCTGCAATCTGGTACCCCTCAACGTTTTGGTCAGGCCTGATACCCCGGACGAGAATGGTCACGACTGGAGCAGCAGATTTAGCAAGATATCTTTCCTGAGGGTTCATATAGAACATTGATGTAAGTGAAAGTGTTCATTTGTGTTATGTCCCAGAAAGATTTGTGATGTGATCACTCACCTTATTGTAGATGGTCTCAAAGCTTTGAGCACTGCTCCTGCTGTTGGTGCGGTCAGTGGCGAGGGCATGCTGCAAGAGGAAAAAGCAAACATTTAGTTTCCTCAAAGTACATGAAGTAGCTCTCTCACAGAGTGTGAACTTTACCTGGTGGATGTGGCTCTTGACAAATTCCATGGTAAAACGTTCTTGCTGTGACACAGATATTGTTTTATGAATATTCTATGATTCTATTATAGTCTTAAATGTGCTGATGTTTTGTTTGTTTGTTTCCAATGACAGAAGGTGAATGTGACTCACCCTAGACTGGGAGCTTGAGCTTGAGGAGGAGGAGCTGCTTCCGGACCGCCTGGATGACTGACTGCTTGAACTACTGCTTGATGCCCTGCCGGTCTTCTTGTCCTGTGTCTGATATAAGCGCTTATCAGTGCGAGTGTCAGAGCGCTGTCTGCTCCCAGCAGCTGACTTCCTTACACTACGGGACGAGGAGCTGGATGTTGATTGGGAAGATGAAGAGCTGGAGAGGCTTGAGCGTGACTTGCTTGAGTCGGATGACTGAGAGCTGCTAGAGCTGGAGGAACTTGATGTGCCATTGTTTAGACCGGGAACCAGGATTTTCTTCAGTTTCATCAGGACATTCTTGGACTCAAGGATTTCTTCTTCCTCACTCATGGAAACAACTTTGATGATCTTATCTGCTGCTTTCTCTCCCACTTGGATTTCAACTTCAATCCTCTCAACAGCTCTCCCAGTGACTATAATTCAAATAGGTAAATGTTTGACATTTCATTATATGTTAGTATGTTAATTTAAAGAATTTAAAACAGTAGTCATTAATGACACTTACTTGGAGTAATTACAAGTTCAGCAATATGCTTTCCGATCATAGAGTAGATTGGAAATGCACTGATGTAGGAAGCGTTGCGAGCCTGAGTCTCACTGCATATCTTGTAGCCAAACTCTTGGCTTTCAAGGCACCTTTTTTTCACAAAGTTTTTGGGGGATGGGATGTCAGCTTTTTTATCGTTCCCAGGAGCCATGACTTCAGATGACTTTGACTGTAAATCCACAGCAGAGGTCAGATATAATTTTTTTTTGAGGAGACAAGAAGCTTGTGTTATGAAAATAAAAAAGCTGATCACTAAATGAAACTCACTTGGCTGCTGACAAAGGCGGATGCCATCCTTGAAACCCGTGAACTGAGGGTGTCCTTTGTTACCGTATCTAAACTTGCAGCAGGAATCAGTGGTGTGATTCTGATTTCATCCATATTTCTTGCAACAGCGATAGACTCGTGTCTATTATAGGAAAGAAAAAAATGTTGGAACACATCAAAAATATCATGCTTAAAAATATAGCAGAGCAATAAAAACATTTACATACTCGGCAGACGCAACCTTATTGATTTCCTGAATAGGCAACAGCTGATACTTGAGGTTGCCTCCAACCATGTCGACTCGTGCTTCCATCTTTGCAGGAACAAATGAGTGAACCTGTGCTCTTGACATCACAGCAGCCTTGATAAAATCAGTATTAACACCCATGACTGCATAGGTATGAGCGGAGACACTGTAGGAAACAGAAAACATCAATTAGAAGGGTATCTCAGAATGTAGTTGATACCATTTTTTAATTGTTAACATTTTTTTTGACACAGAATATTGTGATGAAAGGTTTACCTTGGATTGACTGAAGCTCTCAAGTGGATGTTAGACTTCAGAAGCTGGGCAGCAGTGAAACTGTCAGTTGGACGTGGGCTCACTGTGGCTTGCACTATTTTTTTTTTAGAGTAAAAATACAAAACAATAAAGTTCAGAATATAGACAAAATGTGTCTAAAAGGGAGTAGGAGGTAGCAAAACCTTAATAAATCCTACACCTTTTCCAGTCAATTTATTTGCACTACTTTTTTTTTTTAAATTTTTATAAGAGGTCATATTACAGAGCTTTCCAAATGCTGTCACATGGGTCTTATTGGTCCAAAAACATTGTGTTCAAAGTTTATTGCCCCAAATCCAGCTCTTCCTTGATTTTCAGTCATTTGAATATTAGATCATCTGAGCTGCATTCAGAATCTGCTGTCTGTGTGAGCTGAACTGTCTCTGCCCATGCATGCCCATCTTGAAAGTAGTGGAAGAAGAACTTCCTCTCATGGTGCCATGTGCCATGTGCCGGAGCAGAGCTGGCTAATTGTGGAAGGGTCAAAGGAATGGCCTACCTTGATTAGGAAAGGCTAACGCCCCAATGACACTATTTATGATTCGCTTGTTGGAGCTCACACCTTTTAAAAAACTTAAGCAAGCCAGGGAGTAAGATCACAGACTTTCTTCCCTTCTGGAGCATCAACCCCCCACCCCTTTACCACATAGTAAACAATGCATTTTCAGCATCAAAATTGATCATTAGCTCGCCTGCTCGATGGTGAACAAACAATGGTAAGTCGTACCTTCAACAGATGCAACAGCCACTGCAGCAGTGTACAAGCTGAGGTCCATGGGCAAACCAACAGCAGTGGGAAGGATGCGACGAATCTCGCTAAGCAGCAGAGGTTGAGCAAAATTGAGGTTGTAACCTTGCTGCAGAGCTTCAATGACATTCTTGGCACTGGATTGAGTTGTGACTTCCTGTACAAGCTGTAAACACAAAGTTGCTTGTCAGACTTAAAATGTTCTGCAAAAACCCTGTTATTACTCAAGTGAAGTCAAGTAAAATCCTGGTTGATACTCTACCTCAATGATCTGCTCAACAGCAACTTTGTCAATGTCGACAAATGCAATTTCCTGTCCAAACAATTTCAGGTATGCAGAGGCAAGTGGCTGGCTTGATGGTTCAGCCCTCCATTGTGAAAGCTGTGATAGAAATGACATTTCAAGATGAAAAGATATATATTTTTCAGATTACTTAGAAATCATACTTTTTAGAAATGTGTCTTTCCACATTGAAATTGTTTCTTAAACTTACAGCTTTGAGGACTGCTTTCATTTTGTTGACCCTTTGTTCATTCTGAGGAATGTTCTGGTTTTTCATCAAGGCCTCATAGATTCCGTCATTTCTCACACCAAGCTGTTCAAATGCAAAACAAATGCAATTTTAATGATAGCGATTCAAGTAGTAACTGTAACGTCACTAACAATCAACAAAATATACACCTATGTCATATATAAATCATAAAAATGCTCAAAAAGAAGATGGTGATGTGGTAAACACTTGCAGAATGTAGCCTTTTGTCTAATGTTGATCGAAGCTAAGTTCAATTTTCATTTAAAAAACTATCCCTCTTTTGCTTATAATTGACCAACGGGCCTTGCTTTATAATAAAGGAATACATGTGTAGCATGTTCCTGATGTATAGATTGGAAGTTATACTTCCAATGTATATTAAAAATACATAGAAAGTATGTAGAATAAATTTACTCATTTGAAAATAATGGGGATCTTCCTTTTTAGGCATAGACGCAAGACATGATCATACCTCAATCACATCAGCGTAAGCTCCAGCCAGATAAGCACGAGCTTTGGCAACCATGGTTTTTGGCACAATAGTTGCAGCTTCATTGATGTAGTAGGCGCTGGCAGCAGCACCAACCATCCAGCGGTCTGCAGGCAAAAGACAAAAATCTATTGAATTCTGTGTATCAGCCTGGAATCCCTCATGAAAAAAGACATTATTCTTCACTTACAGTTGTAGGTGTCAACATAGAGAGATCTGCTGTAGCGCCAGCTCAGTCTGTCCAGTCTGGGGCTCAGAACCTTAATGGCAATGTTGCAGGCAGCAGCACTAAAAGAAGAGAATGAAATGTGTGTTTAGAGTATTCCCCGCTGTTTGTTTGTCTTTTTCCAAATCCATGGCAGATAAGAAACAGTAAAATATTCTAAGCTCTTACACAGAAGCAAAGTTGGGAGCAATACTCCTTCTCATGGACTTCATGTAAGAGTAGATGAAGCTGGAGATTTGAAGGTTTCTTTCTTTGAGGACGGCATCGGCAAGTGTCATCACCAGACCAGTGGGGAGCTTGGTCTCAAACATGACCATGGCAGCAACCATACGGAGCTCTTGGTGGAGTTCTTTGTTCATGAACAGTTGAAGGGCTGTTTCCTGGACCTAATTCACAAAGGTCATTGCTATTGAATATGACTGCACATGCAATGGTGCATTTATTTCTGTCAATTGATCCGATCAGAAAAATATTCTCTCACCATCTTGGGCTCTTTCTTAGCCAAGTTCCTCAGAGCCAGAACAGCTTCAATGTGAACTCTCAGAGGGAGATTAGCAGCAGCACTGCCAAATCCAGGCAGGACTTTCTGGATTGACTTACGGCTAGCAGGATGTGCAGCGTTACCCAGGACTTTGAGAAGGGTAATGATCTCCTCAACTTGGCGACTTTCTACAACCTGGTTAAGACCCTCATGGACAGGCTTTGCGAGATAATGGAAAACAATAAAGTTACTGATGTCAAAGATGAATTTCAAACATGTTAAGATATCATTGGATCATACATACTTTCACAAGGTCAGAAGAGCAATCTGGGTTCTCCGAACAGTGGCCTCCCACCAGGATACCATAGCCCAGCATGACAATCTTACGCAGAACTTTGTTCTGCTGGAATTTGCTGTCCCCCACCATTTCCTATTGGAATACATAGTTGATTATAGGTAACAACTTTTTCATCACTGTAAATACAAAAGATGACTTTATAAATGGACTTGCCTGAATAATCCTGATGGCTTCATTGTCAGCTTTCACCCGGTCAATGGAGACCATCAGAGTCTGGGCAGCTTCAGTAGTGGACAGCTCGCCTGCAAGATACTTCTCCTTGATGAACTTCAGAGCAGCGGGAGAACGAATGGCAGAGATAGCATTCCGGAACCAGTGCCTGCAAATAAGAAAGACTTTGTTAATCATCCACAACAACATATTGTCTTGGTTTTTCCCTGAATGAAAGATGCATTTACCTGTGATCTTTTCTGTCTTTGTACTGATTCCAGAGAGTCTGGATGCTTTCATATCTACTTTCACGCAACATCTGGATGAGCTGAATATACTTGAGAGGAGCTTCTTCATGGACCTTGTCTTTGTTGGAAGTTACCAAGTGGTTCAGAAGTTCCCCAAACTGAGAAAAAACAAAACAAAACCAAAGCATTTCAGATGGATATGTATAGACACCCAGTGGATTACAGAGAAATTTGATCACACAGTCTCATTCCATAAACTACCTGAGACTCATCTTTCCTCAGAAGACTGTAAGGGGTCTGGTAGGCCTCACTGCCAAATTCATACAGCAGGGATCCACGCTGAAGGTACTGACTGGAACTGGGCTCCACTGGTACATTCTTTTGCTCCAGGAATGTCAGGTTTTGCCTGTGAGCACATATACACAATAGTTAATCATGAGTAAGACACCGTGCTCTGACACAGCTGAATCTAGTCTTTACGTTCATTTAGTGGATTGAAAAACAACCTTATCTGACCTTGGGGCAGCAAAACATTAAATCAATTGCAAATAAATCAGAATTTATGCACATTTCATGGGTTGATAAAAAGAAAACACTTACCTCGATTCCATCTGGGGACCACCATTCATGATCTCAAAAGGTGCATACTGGTAGACCTCTCTAACTGTTGCCTGCAAGATCCTAGCATTGCTGGTTTCTGGCTTCAGGATGTAGTTATAGGAAGATGCTCCCTTCAGGGCATTTGATCTCTGCATCAACAACACAACACAGTCATCAAACCAGCACACTATTTACTATCAGAAGCGAGTTGTGAGTGGAAATCAGTACTTACAGTCTCACACTCAGCGCATTTCTCAAGGTAAGCCAAGCCGATGTCCTTTACAATTTTCTGCTGGCATTGGTTCAGGTCCTTGGTCTTGGTCAGATAGATACGCTCAGCTTTTTGATCATCTGAGATGGTGTACTGGGTCTTGCACACACCCTGAACTCCAAGCTAGTGCACAAAAATCAAAATATTGTTTGTCGAAAGTGTCTGCATCTGGATCTTTTGATAAAACGTACATTAATGTTTGAAAATTATACCTCTTGAAGGTCGTAAACATTCTGGGTCTTTTTGATGTTCATCTGGAAGATGTTGATGAGGGCCCTGTAGATGTTCAGCACGGTTTCAGAGATACCTGCTGGTGCATGCACTTTACCAACAACACCATTGGTGTACTCAAACTTGACGGGTGTCAAGAGCTGAGCAGAGAGGGCTGAAGTAAGCTTGGTGGCTGGAATGAAAGCATCTTTGGGCCAGATTCCACTGTACTCAAAGAACTCTGGGTTTTCCAGCTACAGAGACAAGAGAGAGAGCTTTGGTAAATATATCAATATAAACATGTTACAATAACTTCATTTGCACTCATTTGAAAAACATGTAGACTAAGATTTCTGGTTCTGGTTCTTCTATTTTTTTTGTTTGAAGTATTTCTGGTATGAATGTGAATTGAGGATCTTTGCCTTCAGAATGACGTTGTTGGCACCAACAGAACGGATCAAAACTTTGCTCAGGAGTTTAACTCCAGCCCGAGCGAGGCCCTGTTCCGCCACGCCTCCCATGAGTACAGCTTCATATCGGTAGACGTATGTCTGTCCCGGAGCGAAATCTGGGACTGATCAAAAAAAAAATAAAAATCTTAACAAATCTGTTTGCATTGTTATTGTATTCTAAAATGGACTAGAACTTTTTTCTGCTTTAATTTCAATAAAACGACTTACCATGGTTACCCTGGTTGGCAGCTGAAAAATAGAATAAGAAAGGTTCATTTTGGTGTTCATTAGATGCAATAGATATGCAAAATAATTTATTTGTAGTAAGAATTCACTTTATTTTCCAATCACTTTTAAGTTGTAATATTTTTTCAAGCGTATTTTGAAAAAACTTTTTACTGTCAGCTAAAGCAGTAGTAGATTTCAAAAAGTTCAAATAAAAATACTTAAATGTACTCTGTAGGATTATTAAAGGAGTACTACTTTTAATCATTGTAGCATTGTCACAATCATTCTACAAAACAAACCCACGTTTCCCACTTAGGGCATTAAAGTTTAATATCACATTTAAATGGGTTTATTAGTTTTGAATGTCTAAATACATACTCACCCACAAAGGCCACTGCAAGAGCTAACACAAGCACCCTCATGGCTGGTGGATGTGGATTTCTGCGACCAGAGATCTTCCTTTTATAGGTAGTTTTTGCTGACTATGCCAATCAAATTGTATCATTAACTAAACACTGGTTGTCGGTTATTGATGTTACAGTGCCCCTGATCCTGCTGATTAAACTGAATAAAAAAGCAAACATCAAAGATGCAGTTTGTTGTATTAACCTGACTCCCGACTTTCCGGAAATTTCCCAATATCCCAAATAACTGTAGGGAGGTTTTTAGTCCAGATGACATGACTGGCTAATAAAGCAGAAGCAGGTAAAACAACAGTCAAAGAAATGTCAATTTAAACAACACATATGATGTGCTTAATTACTAATTGTAATAAAGCAATAAAGCATGAAAAGTGGTGAAGTCTGTCAGTAGATTAATTAATTTGAATAAGATTTCATAATTGAGTTCTATGAATGGAGGAATATATACATATGTTGATCTCCATACATGTCGTTACACCATAAATGTATTTCTGCAGGTCTCAGGTGAGCAGAGTAAACTGTAATTTTAAGTAAAATAAGTGAAAAACCAGATGCTGTTTACATGGATTATTGAAAATACCAATATTGTATCAGCTTCATCCAAAAAGAGGGTCTAATCTTACATTGTTTTTCAAATGTAGGTCATGTTGAACTGACCTGCAAACATTTTGTGTCACCTTGCTCTGTGGCATTGTTGACTCTGCAAAGGTGAGAATCCAACCCATAATGACTTAACTTTTCAACTTTTCATCAGCAGGAGTTTGTACTCAAACATTAGTCAAACCAAGCAGTATCTCTCGCAGTTCACACAACATTTCAGTGTTATTACCATCTCTGAATTGTGGCTCAGCACTGAGACAAGAGCTGATTTTGACCTGGATGGATACAAGTTCAACTACTGTACTTAAACAGAGAGGGGAAGACTAGTGGCGGAGTAACTATTTATTTGGAAATGAATGTGAAGTGGTGAGAAAAAAAACTGACAACGGTAATTAAGGATGTATTTAAATGCGTGACAGTTGAATATGGGCCAGTCGGCTGGGAGTCACAGCTGAGCTTACAGTTGCTGTACAACAAGCAGCTCCAGAGACTGGCCAGTTCCATTTCTGGAGATGACTCCCATCCCGTGGCCAGAGAGTTCCAGCTCCTGCCATCTGGACGGAGATTTAAAGCACCAAAACTTTGTTCCTGCTGCTATTTCTATTTTAAATGCGTCTTTATTGTAATTTAACTCTTGGATCTTTTTATGTGAATTTCGACCAGATTTTTAAAATCTATATATTGTCCCTTTTTTATTATACTTCTAGCAAGTCCTCACAGTGGTATTTAGTGGCTTCTTTTATTTGATTTACTTATTTATTCTCCTTTTTACCTCTCAGTGAGCCTGTGAGTGCCCATGTATGTCTATGTCTGTATCCTTGTTGTTTTTTACTGTCCTGCATTTTTGTATTTGTATGTAGTGCAGATGCCCTCTGTTGCTGCACAAATATCTACCAACGGGTAAAAATAAAGTCACTTTAGAACTTTGAACTTTGAACTCTGTATTGAAAAGAAAAAATAAGTAATTTTAAGCTGCACCTATAGAACACAAGGTTCTAACCTAGAAGTCTTCAGGGAGTGGTTTGAGGAAGCATATACAGTTTCAACTCAACAAATCTTGTTTATCTGTGGGGATTTTAACATCAATCTGCATCTATCCCAAATAATCACAAACCAACAAAAGAGTTTATCGATACAACGTACAGTCTGAGCCTTTACCCTAAAATTCCCAGACACAGTGGAATCACGTCTTATAGCACCATATTATTAGGTAATATATTCACAAGCCCAATAAAACAGTAAGTGGATTATTAATTAATGACATAAGTGACCATGCACCAGTATTTGTAATATATGACTGCTGCTACAGGAGAGAGGACCAGATTATAGGACAACAATTTAATAGAATAAAGACAGAAGAGACAATAAATTTAAAGAAGATATGTGTAAAGAGAACTGTCTGTCTATATTAAGCGAAGACAACATTGACGAAGCATATGAAACATTTTTAGTCTAAATTAAAATCCAATAGAGGAAGTAAAAAGTTTGTCCCATATCACTCGCCATAGAGAAACACTGACACCTCGTGCTGAAGTTAGCTTGCCATTTGAGAGTTAAGAGGAGAGATAAGGATATAAATAAAACAACTTTAAAGTATTGTGGACAAAAATCTCTGACTAGTGTTACAGTGCACTGAACATTGTAGCTGAAGCCATACCAACATCAGCCTTTTTGGTTTGGGCCACTTCTGATATATGTCTGTCCGTCTGTCTGTCTGTCTGTCTGTGTGTATGTATGTATGTATGTATGTATGTATGTATGTATGTATGTATGTATGTATTTATTTATTTA
>OMNM01030565.1:7095-17829 GCA_900302745.1 Parablennius parvicornis
TATTACGGGCACACGGACAGGACTGTAATTGTCTCTGAAAGCAGCCAGGTTCTCCCGGTGCTGGGCTGAAATCAATCACTCAGACCCGGCCTGCCCGCCTGCCTGCCCCATTTGGAGAATTACATCATGGAACAGTGAGGCATCCGCCGGATAAAAGGCTTCTGTTACTTAGAAAGAGTTGATTTTATTTGCGGGGATGTGTGCTTTCCTCCGTCTGTCATTGAATTGCTGCTGACAAAATGATCAGTCGGAGTAAACAGGACACAGGTTGCCCTGTAGGTGAAAACAGGTTCCCCTCTTTCTCTCTCTCTCTCTCTCTCTCTCTCTCTCTCTCTCTCTCTCTCTCTCTCTCTCTCTCTCTCCAAATATGCACATTCCTCAACAAGCAGCCTGATCAGATATGCAGTCGCTCAACCAGTGAAGCTTACGCATACTTTGTAATATTCTTATTCCAGCTTCGGATGTAAATTGTCATTTAGATGAAGATTTATTGCCATTGTTGAGTTTGTGATTTTTTTTCATGCGGTTATATTGAAGTTACAAAGTAGCACAGAAATCCTCAGCAGATTTTCTTTCTCTTCTCACCTCAAGTTACCACCACTCCAACATGGGTTTGCATATCAGGCAGTAATGCTTAATTATATTATGAAGTATGATAAATTAGTCCAACGTGGGTCCACAACTGCTTGTAGCAGTTCTGCTGCCTTCTTCCAGATCCGTTTGTGTAACGACACTTGCAAACAGATGGAGAACGTTGGAAACTCTCAGCAGCTTTTTGTTTTGCATATCTTCTCTCGTCTTCAGCGAGACTCGTAAATTTCTCAGCTTCAGCAGGGGAGACATACCAGAGGCAACACGATGCTTTAGCTAATTAGGACTTGGGTTGGCTTCTGCGCTGGGGACTTTCACTGTCAGATTTTCATGTTCTACCTGAGCCTGTGTTCCTTCAGATTCTTCGGCTTTCTCCTGCAATCCAAGGACGCGCTTCTTTATGTATCGCCGTCTTTGGAATGTGAGAAATGTGCTTGATCGTGTCCCTTTGTGTGAGTTTTGTGAAATCCTTGCCCTCGTCCAGGGATTTATATTTTATGTATTCCAATATTAATAGGATAGAAACCAGCCAAGTGGGAACAGTACTGTGCAACCTGCTAAAACTGCCGCGACAGGAGCATTACGTTGCATGAAAATCAATGAAGAGAAGTGGAACAATCATGTCTGACCCTTTTTATAAAGTGACAGTTTTAACTTGTTGATTAAAAATGTCTTTATACTTGTCTTCAGTTCCCCACCACCCTGAACAGGATAGTGAAGTATAGAGGATAGATGGATGGAATAATCTATACCAGCAGGCCCTTTGTGGTAAGAAGTTGTCATATGTAGCGAGGGCTGCTTAAGTTCAGGCTTATGAGAAACCAGTCCACACCAACAATTAAAATGTGTCTGAAGTCAGCAAAGAAGCCAGGGACAAAAGACAGAATCTCTCTCAAAGAGTCACAGTGACACTGTTTTTTAATCGTATTTAACAATGCTTCTCCAATAAAGCAGAGCTGCATTTGTCTCATACACCAGACACTATGTGGCTCTATAGGACCAACAAAAACAGTTTAATGGAGCTTGACTGTTTACTTCATATTGTTATCTGCGTACATGTGTGGGTGGGTGTATTGCAAGAACACAGCACACAAAACTTCTCTGAAACAAAAACAAGAACACAATGTGGTTATCAGTCGATTCTTGTCTAAGCTGAGCCTAACGCAAAGGTGATCAGGTCATCACATGTGGTTCAGTAAAAGTTAGAAAGTTTTCTTCACTCGTGATTTAACCTATAACACTTACTACTCATGAGAATTAGACTATTTTCCTCAAGTTCCATTTTAGATTGGCACCTCTCTGTGATTGCCTAGATTCCTCTACTTTGCAAAAAAAAAAAAAAAAAAGACAGATGTTTGAGCACAATTGTGCATGCTTAGGAGACTCCAGCATGTGTGTGTTGTCTGTGCTCTTGAGCTGTTATACACAGCAGACCTCTTAGAGAACAGTTTGAGCAGCTGTGCGTTTCTGCAGGATAAAATAAGCCAAATGGTGACGCGAGTTAGTTGTTGAAACCAACTGTCCGTGAGCCTGTTATCTCACCGTGAGTCACCGGTGCATCATGCGTCAGGCGGCGATCACTAGTTTCATCTCAGTAAGAGAACAGAACAGAACAAGGTAAGGGGGTGGGGGGTGGGGGAGTTCTGTCTCTCTGTCGAGTGCCGCTCCAGTTTGAATTGCTCACTAAGTTTTCTTGTTTTTCACTGTTCTTTTATTTGTCTGTGTATTGATCGTCTCCTGCTGAAGTTTGCATGCATCCTTGATGTTCCTGTGTTGTATATTGTACCAGCCGCTGGGAGCTTGGGGAGAGCGCAGTGAAAGGAGAGACAAAGGCAGAGAGAAAGTGAGCCTCTCTTGTAGTTTAAGGGACTGAAGTGCTCGAGAGGAGGGGATTTAGAGAGGGACACACTCACAGGCAGAAAGTGAGGCACTCGCACAACAATGTATGAAAAGGAGGAAACCGATTCACAACTTATTTATCATTGCAGCTCCAATCTGTCGTCTCAGACTTTGCCATTTACTAATTTACCTCATTTGTCTCGCAAATTCTCCTAACAGCTTTTGTCACCTCTCTGGTGACTCTGCTCTGTCCTTTTCTTTCTTCCTCTGGCTGGTAGTGATAATTGAAGCTGAATTAGTCCTCCAGTCTTCCGGCAATCGACCGGCTGAACACCGCTACAGATGTTTCCTCTCTGTCCCTCCCTTGACCTCTTTCTGACAGCTGTTGCCTTTTGAACTGTGAAATTACAGACATTCAAGATTACCTGGCCACTGCAGAGTTCAGGCCATGTACTGAAAACTACTGTTAGTGGAGTCTTGGTAATCCAATGAATTAATGAAGGTTTTATGTCTTGATTATCAGGTTGTGTATAAACCTATTAAGACAGAAATAATTACTGTTGATGATTGTGAAGCATTTGGAGGCGTATTGAGCTCGTTGATCTGCCCAACAGCAAATGTTGCTCCTCTGACTGCGTACATGCATGACACATGTGCTGGTGAGTAACAGATTGATGGAATCGGCACATGCGATGAGTAACCAGCTTTAAAGCTGATCGTATATCGTCACACCTGCTGGATGACTGTTCCCCATGAAACAAAAAAGTACTGATTCAGAAGCAGTGGAAAATGTGAAGATTTTATTGTATATCTAATTTCATCTCAGCAGGCTATTCCACTGTAGTAGAAAAATAGATAAGATAAATAAGAAGAGGCTGTTTTCGTTCTTTCATAATCATAATCATTTTTGATCTTTTCAAATGCCAAGGATAACGATAGTTTCATACAAAACAACAATAATCTGACTTTACTTTATAAACACAGAACTTGTTTTCACATTTTTTTTTACAGTGAAGTATTTCTTTAATACAAGCAGAAATAAAATAACCTTGTTGAAATTAAATGTCCCAGAAATGAGTCAGAAATACTAAAAATATGCCAAGAGTTAAGACACATTTTAAACCAGCTGGTAACAAAAAGGCAAGTTACTATTACCGTTACTGTATAGTGCCACCAAAAACTGTTCGCAGCATTAAATGTTGAGAAATATGTTAATGAGTTTATGATCTTTAACAGTCGAGATTTTGCCATTCCAGTTGCCACAGTTCGCCATTTTAATGTTGTCACTGAAAAAAACTGTCTTGATAACCAATCTTCAAAAACCACATAGATTTTAATTGCAGCTGAAACATGAGGTGCATTACCCTCCATTCTGTTCTGTGAAAGTTACTGTTAATGGCCTAATCAGTCTGTACAGGTTTATGCACGGCCATTGTTGTGATGAGCTGTATTATCTTCTAAGAGCTTGTAAAGTCGGCTTGTGTATGACGAGGTAGCATTTGACACAGGTTAATGTCTAGATGCTTGAGAGGGAAGTGCTTTTGCATTTCTCCACTAGAGTAATTATGGAGGAATTATGAGCCTATTTTCTTTTATCTGACAGCAACAACATGTTTTCATTTACTATACTGACAAATCATAATATCTTTCTAACTTCCCTGTGATAAAACTGTGGTCTGCTTAATCAATCTTGTACATGAATAAATCACCAAATGGTTTAACTGACTAATATTTCTGGTGCTGGTTAGGCGACAACTACTTGTGCATCGCCAATGTAGACAAGAGGGGGGTGTATTTTCTCCATCCCCGGGCTATCTGCTATGAGGCTGGACCGAACATGAACCCCGATGTCCACTGATATTTGACTGAATCACATCATCGTGAACACTGCTGCTATTTCTACCTCGAGTGACCTGGAGCTCCACTCCAGTGACAATGTGCCTGATATTGCTGCATAAAGTTGTTTGTAAAAGATCAGGTCAGAGAAGAAGTTTCTACATGAAAGAAGTTGAGAATGTGGTGACCCTGAGAATAAGACATTATGTTGAAGTTGTACTGTATTTACTGTATATTCCATATCTGATGCTCACAGAGCAAAAGAAGTACAACATTCAGACTGAAATCATCTCTTTTGAACCAAGGTGGCTTACTTTGAATATTTTTAAGCAAATAAAGAGAAACAAAACCTGGGAGAGATTATTAGTGTGAATAAAAAAATAGTGTGAATGAATGTTAGAGCAGAAGCTCCTCAGTTTACCTTTCTTTATTTGGGTTTTGGGTGCAGAGAAGTACTTAAATCCTTCTCCTGCAGGCTGATATCTGCCTTGGGATGGAAGGGCATCATGAGATCATTAACTAGTATTAAGTTTATTTGATACTAATTCCTGGTGTTCAGTTTAAATCTGGCCTTAGCTGCCTAATTTGGAGCAAAGATCGGTTGAATTAGAATACAACACAATCCACAGAGTATTTAAAATATTTTAGATAAGCTGTCTCCGGACAGAAAACTGTATCTGCAGTTATTTATAAGAGAGGCATCAATTATTAATCAAACATCGCTTGACAAGCGTGCAAGTGAATTCCTTCGCCGCACATCTCTTTGCCGTTTACAGCCTTTGCTTGGAATGAGTCGAGAAGATGAGTTAGAAATGCATATTTTATGGCATCAAACAAGTCCAAGCTTCAACTTTAGTGATTGTATTCATTTCAGCTAAATGTCCCTTTTCCCTGGTTGATGCTTGCTCTCGCTCATCTCAGTGTTGGAAGCGGAGCAGTGGGTCAGTTTGAACACTCACACACACACACACGCACAGACACGCACACACACACACACACACACACACACACACACACACACACGGGTGCAGGTGGTTTTTGGAGCTCAATCCGAGAACAGGTTGGATAGCAAAACTCCACTTGACCTTGTGGTGTTGTTTAACAAGCAGGTGTGACAACAGCAGGTGTTGAACAACATCAGTACATGCCTCCCATAACCCATAACGGCGTATTACAAAAACCCAGCATGACATCTGCACCATGCAGCAGTCTGAGGGGCAATTTGCTTTAACCACACAGACATTACATAAAGTGCATTTGCGCAGCTGAATCGGACACATCTTTAAATCAACCGCCTTCTAAAATGTTTGTTTCACCGAAGGATGTTTTTCTTTTTCCAGCTAATTCAGAAAACCACTTAGTTACATTTGGTCATACATTTTTCATGGGAGCATTCACCTCCTGCACATTTTTGTCTCTCTCCTCCCCTGGGTAACACATATTTCCTTGTGGTGTAACTGATTGCGCAGGATGTCGGCACCATCATTACTGCGGGGAATCTGACTGTTACATGTTTTAACATTCTCTGAAACAACTATTAAGAAATATGATAATGCAAATAGTAACAAGACGGCTTACAATAAAATAAAATCAGCTCTGAAACTATGTCAATGTTTCAAAGTGATCACAAAATTGACTTTGCTTCATCAATGTATAGCAGTTTAATGATCAATATCACAGCACACACAAGCATACAGTCTTACATCACCTACCACCTGCACACAGCCCACCTTTATTCATTAAATTCATTCAGCTTTTCTGGGATGTCACAGATTATTTGGCTCATTGCAGTCATCAACACAACATAGAGACCTAATTTATTAGCCACTGTACAGCTCATCAACATGTTCTGCAAAACATTGTGAAGATCTTTCTCTGTCAAATTGTCAACAGATCATCCCCATTAACATCTAAATCCACTTTGGCCAACTCAGGCTTGCTGTTTAATCCTCGGCTGACAACTAGCGAGGAAAAGGCAAACTACACCCTGGTCAGGTCACCAGTTCATTCTAGGCTCACACACAGAGACAAACACCAACATTTACACCTAAGTTCATTTACTCAGTCACCAGTAATGTAACATGCATGATTTTGGAGTGTGAGAAGAGGTGTGGGTAACTACATAAAATCCATGCAGTACCAACTTGAATGATCTCCTGTGCATGTGTAGGCTTTCTCCTACAGTCTAAAAACATATGTTTGAGGTTAATATGAGACCTGAAAATGCGTGTAAATTTGAAGCGTGTAGCCTTTTTCCTGTGATTATTTTGAGTTGGATAGTGAGAATAGAAGCTGAATGGGTGGATTACAGATTGAATGTATTTCTAATTGAGAACCATGAACAGAAATCCAAGGTATCATGTACAGTATTGTTAGTTGGTGAAATACAGACGTAAATCAATTTACATTGACAAAGCAGGTGAAGTGACAACGTAATCGATAGGATGGCATTGAATGTTTGTGTTGTGTTTTTCCAGAGAAGACTGAAAGCAGCTGAGAGTCACAAATTCAAACATAATAGGAAAAGTAAAACATATATTACTACTTAAGAACACATTCTTTTCCTTTAAAAAAGTTATTGACATGACAATCACTTCAATAAAAACCCAAGAATCAATTTTTCTTAACCTAATGGAGCAGCTCCTGGCTCCACTGTTTACTTTCAGGCTGTAGTTACAGTTACAATAATGTTAAGTTACAAGGAAATCAGTTCAAGCCAGTGTAATATCCCCTTATGTATAACATTAACTATCATGGTCTTGACACACAGTCTATTTGTTTAACACCATTTAACAAGCCGTTTTCATATCGAATATGTTTTAAAATACACATACACATATGTATATATACACACACACACACACACACACACACACACACACACACATATAAATATATATATATATACACACACACACACACACACACACACACACATATATATATATATATATATACAATAGGTAACATTTCCTTCACTGGGATTCCTGCACCGGTATTGTTAGTCCATCAGGTCTCAGGCATGCAGCATATGCAACAGCCTGCTGGGTGGCGAGCACAGAAAGCGTGGCGGTAACACGGTTGCAGTGTTGATTGACACCTCAGGGTGATGACGGCAGAGTGACAGCTGCGTTAAAGAGAATAGAAATGTGTCGTCTCCTGTGGGTCAGAAGCTGCTACAGGGACAACGTGTGACTGCTGTGCAGAAGCAGAGGAGGCGCCATTCAGGATATAACAACATGTGCAAACAGTGTCAGCATTCATAAATAACATTTATACAGACAATTCACCAGCATGCACGTTTTCGCATTTAGAGCACACACACTCGGGAATAATTTGTTAATAACTGGAGAATGGATATGAAGTTAGTATTCTGTTACATTAGTTTTCCCCCTTTTGAAAATGTCTTAAGTTGTTTATTAGTATGTGTCATAAATATGGATATGTTTTTTGGTGTAAATTATTATTATTTTTCTTTCCAAAATGTTTGTATTTATAGCAAATGAAAGGCAACAGTTTTTAAACAAGAACAAATTAAAGTCATTAAACATAAAGCATATTATTGCAGGAACTGGAGCAACTACTTTTACTGTCGTTGAATATTCACAATTTAATAATTATTATTCTTCAAAATTATTATTCATCATGCATGCAATGGGGAGCTTCTGTGAATGCTATATTTTCTTATGTAGGATGAATAAAGTCTTGTCTTATGTTATTCTTTCAAGAAAAGCTTTTGTTTTGGCACAAAAGTGCCAAAACAAAAGCAATTGAATTTGATGCCAAACATGAAAACATTTTGAAAGCGATTAAACGTTTATAATAAGATACAACATAAACTGCATGAACAAACACTTAAAAGCAATTTAAAGAAAAACTGGTGTGGATAATCATATAGGATAAAGTGTTAGTAAAATACATTTGTACCCTGATAGCAAATAAGAAAAGCAGATATTCAGAGATTCCAATACTATTTCTCAAATGTTGTCTCATAATGACGTTTCAATATTCTAACATTTGCGGATGTGAGAATGTCATTTGCATCTTATTCAGTCATTCAGTAAGAAATTTATAATGCTGCTATCCAAGAAGTAATTAATAGCCCATTTTAACTATGTATTTTTCCTCTACTGTCTGTGTGCTTGACCTTTGTCTTGCTGTTGAGAGATGGAAAGCATCAGCATGAGGAGTCTAACTTATTATCCTGTCAGTTCTCCACCAGAGATGAGCAGATTCACCTTCAAGCAGGATCCCGACTTTGTTTTACCTTTGCTGCTTCTGTTTTCAGGCACTATTTTCAGTGTCTGGTGCTGGAGATGCAGATAATGACATTTCACACGAGCCATTAATGCTTAATGAATCTCAATGATGGAAACGTTTGACATTTGCTTGTCACATCTAGTGTTGCGTGGTCGGGATGTCATGGATGGTAATGAGTTAATGGGGTCATCAATGTGTGATATGTTGCTAAAAATATTACTCAAACCAGGAGGAGAGGAGGATGTAAATGTGTCTACGATTGCTTGCATATGCAAATGTATTCACAGACACACAGCCACGCTCACATACGACGCTGACAATATTCCTTAACTCAGGTAGATGCTGGAGTAGTTGTTCCCGCTGTGTTTTTGCACAAGATGCCGCCTGTAGTTTACTTGACCTGATTTCCACTGACAAGGCTTACTCGAGCATTCTGTGTGACACACATACACACATCCAACTCCCAGCCTACCTGCCTCTCCTCCTTTTTTAAGCTCACTCCCTTGCACCTCTCTGTTCACTACTTTCACAGAAGGTGCCTCACCTGCTTCTCAGTTCCTTTCATCCCATTTCAACATGCCCGTGTTTGACAGTACCGGTGAAATAGTAGCTCACAATCTCCCACAGAAAATTAGGCATGCCATATTTCCTGTAGGCATGCATGCACCGTGCCACGCATTTCGAAATGTGTGTCAGAACCCTGCTTTAGTCACGGGCTGCACGCCCTCTTAAGCTCTATTACGGTCATTTTTAGCCTCTTTCCTATCTCCTTACTTTCTCGTTCACCTCTCTCTGCAAACACTCTTTAGTGCAGCGCTAAGATATTCATGAATGCAAATTAGCCTTCAAGCACAAAGTCATAGAGATTGCCCCACAGACACACTAACACTGCAAGCGCAGAGTTCACGTTGCGTCACGCCACGAGTGTGTGCGTGGGTGTGTGGGGCTACATGACAAGTACATTATAGAGTGCATTAATACTCTGATCTTAAGGTTTATCAGTTTAATAAACTATGCTGATCTCTAGTTAATTTGATGCCAGTTTTGAGCTGATGATGAACACTTAACCTATTACTGCACCAAAAGCCGCACTGCAGTAGCTTCGTCTCTCTCTCTCTCTCTCTCTCTGTCTGCTCTCTCTCTCTCTCTCTCTCTCTTCCGCTCTCTCTGCCTCTGACTTATTTTTTCCTTCTTTTGCTCCCCCTGCTGTATCTGAATTTCTTCTTTTTTTCCCACGTTTTATCCCATCCTCCTGTTATCCCAGGTAACCTTCCTTACTGTCTCCCTTCTGCTGCCTCTGGCGCTTACATTGGAAGGAAGCACGATGAATCCTTTTATTTAGCAGAGAAGGATGAGGATAGTCTAAAAAAATTTTTTTAAAGTGTGCATCTGTATGAGTCATTGCATATGTGTGTGTGTGTGTGTGTGTATGTGTGTATTTGTGGTGGAAGGAGACTGAGAGGGGGTGTGTAAGGAGGTGAAGAGCATTGCGTCATTGGGGGTGTGTTAAGGAGGAGGGCTGAGCCGGCTGTCAGTCAGTGACGCCAGTTGAACACGTGCGTTGGCTATGGCTGGGAAGACGTTGTGCAGTGGTTATCTGACTGTAGGCGAGAGGAGCTAGGAACAGCCGCAGCTCCCAGTCGCCGACGGGCTGACCGAAGGAGTGCATGTCTGTGTGTGAGTGTGTGAGTGTGTGTGTGTGCGTGTGTGTATGAGTGTATGAGTGTGTGAGTCTGGGACCGCGTGCATGTAGATGCTGCATGAGCTGCAACCGCAGCTGCTACTGCCGGTAGTGAATAATGCAGACAGGGGAACGGAGTTTGGATAGCATGCAGGGAGCCGGATTAATAATGCATCATGCCGGTTACGAGCTCTGCATTAGTTAGTTTTTCTTTTAACCTGTAGCTGCCTACTATCTGCCTGCCCGGCTCTCTGACTCCTCACCTGCCTTTTTGCCTGCCTCACAAGCCTTTTGACACAGCTGGCGGACTGTCTGACTTTACTCACAAAATGTCTCACTACCATTTCATCAAATGTTGTAAGTACCCATTGAGCTGCTGTTATTTGCGTGTGTCGATGTACTTCTGCATGCCTCGGTTATGGGTGTGTGTGCCCATGCTGACAGCACTTTTTCAGTGAATTCAGGTTATCATACAGTTTGAGTGGACATGCTTAGAAATTCTGCTCATTTGCTGCAGACACGGTAGC
>OMNM01030569.1:3348-24805 GCA_900302745.1 Parablennius parvicornis
AAAAAAAACAAAAAAAAAGTTGTCCAATTATGACATCACACTATGCTCTGTGAGCATGCAGTTTTCACTGTTGTATAGTTTTTGTCAGCTTTCTTTTACGGTTGTGCTGAGGAGGTGTGCGTGTCTGTGATGTCGCTCTCTGTCTTCTATGCTCTGCTTTGTTCATCTGAGATGTTTCATGTTGTTAATCAGCCAAATGGATGTTTGAATTGAGACCCGCTGTGGGACTGCAGGTGTAAATTAGCCGGCGGCTAGTTTTTGTGCAGCGCGTCAGGAGGCAGCATTTAGGTTCATTATGGTGCACGGAACCTTTGGAAGCAAGTGAAAGGAGATACTTGTGGGGGGAAAAAAACCATCAAACAATCGTCACCCAAGTGAAGATGCTTCTAATCTTGTGATGGAGGATTTAGCCCTGTGATGGACTTCCACCAAAGTAAATGTTGTGCAACTCAATTCTATTATGAATGATACGTTTCCGACACTCCTACAAAAACATCAACAACTTCGTCGAAAATTTCGGATATGAAAGCGAGATCCATTGTCAGAAATGAATTTATTTTAAAGCCACATTCAAAATAAGCACTATCTTTTCTCAAAAAGTTGTGTTTTCAGTTGCTCTGAGCAATGTTGTCGTGTGTAAACGGACACTGAAAACTAATTGATAGCTTTCCGTAACTTCTGAAGTTAGTGGGTTAAAAAAAAGTGCAGAGGAGGCAGCATGACATTTCTCTGTTGTTGCATTAAGTGCAAATAAATGATGAGAAATTACAATTTTTAACATTATTAAAAAGTTGAAATGCACAAGGCCCATCTGATTGGTTTTTTTTTTAACACTCTTGTATCGAATGGAATATTTTCACAACTTTCGCAACTTTAAACCTTTCATACATTTTGGTGGAAAACTGTTTGGACTCAGTTTGCTGTATGTCTCTTATTGCTGGCAAGTTTTCATACTGCACAGTCTTAATGATTAATTACAAAGTCTTCTTACCTGTGCAGTGTGTCTATGTCCAACACTGAAAACCAAATGGTTTCCACTGGAGTTTGTGGAACTTATAAGGCGGATATCTCTATTGTTGAATGTGACTACAGAATCTGTCATTTTAAACAGTTCTCTTTAGATTAACTTCTACACTGTGTAACAAGGATTTCATAAAATCGTGTATGTTTGACTACACTGATTCAGAAGTGACGACCATTCTGATAAACCTCATTATGGAAGAATAACAATGTTACCCTGTTTTTATCGAGGTATGCCGTCGGTGACTTTAGGAAATAAAGAAAAAAACGAAAGATTTCGAATGTATATTGAGGGAAAAGGCTTGGTATGAAACTAGATGGATGATGTGGTCATGACTGAAACTCGTCGCCCTCAAAGCTGTCTTCATGACAAGAGACCAAAGATTTTAGGTCACAATCAAAGACACTGCCGCGATTGGTTGTCTTCCATCCGGTACACGATGTATAGCCGACTTAACCTATATCAAGCACCTTGATACTGCTGAAGATGTGAAAACTAAAGCTTCATACGAAAAAGGAGTTATAACACTGGTCCAAATATCAACCAGTTGATTTTAACAGTTGAAGCTACGATTGGTTCCGGTATATCTTAATGTCCAATTTGGAACAATTTCATACAAATAATAGTTTTTATATTTGAAAACTGGAGACGTTTACTGCTTCAGATTGCTCAGTCCAGAAACATAGGTCTTCTTTAACTCACCCAGCTGTTTGTGTTCTCGTCCATACAGGTCAAAAGTCCAGGGATTTCACAGTTGTTGCCTCCTGCAGGAATTTCAAAACTCTGCATTCATTTTCTCTTATAAATGCCACAAGACTTGTGGCATTTAGAAGAGTTTGATAACTCCTAGTGGCTTTCTTCCGAAACATGGAGAAATGCGTTTTTGAGGCCACACCAGCAGAATGTCGACCGTGATAACAGAAGATAATATCTCTTTTTTTCCCCGCACCCTGCTACTGACTTTCAGCTCTGTTGCAAACTCTGTCATTGTGACGGCTAAGTTCCATTCAGGCAGTCGTCTCAGTCTGGCAGAACAACTTAGCTGCAGACCAGGAGATGGTCAATCAGATATGATATTTCAAGGCTCGATATTTCACAGTCAGCTCTGGATGTCTCTGACAGCAGAGCAGTCGCGTCTAGACAAAGTCATCACAGCCGAGCGACTGAGCGGAGGATGTACTGATGAATCCTGACAGGGCCTGTGGGCCACTGGTTTGATGTGCCCGCCTCCAGGAAGACCATCCCATCACCTTTCATCCAACTGTAATTAAGTGACTCTCAAAATCGGAAGAGAGAATGGTCTTTAGTTGTGATCATCGGGACAGCGTTTGAAGTCATGATTTCCTGAGGCGCTGCAAAAAGAGGGATCATGTTAAAGCCCTCCTTGGTTCAATTGTTCGGTGCTCGGAGGCTGTTCCAGTCAGTGAGAGATAAATGAACGTGGTGTAAACTCCCCGACACTGACTGCGGATCTCTTAAAATTTTCTGATTCGGATCATCTGTCACGGAGCCCAGGGTAAAATCATCATGTTTACAGTCCAACTGTCACTGCTTTATTTATTTCTTTAATTTAAAAATTCATTCCCTCTGTTTTGCCGCCCACAGAACAACACAACATAAAAGCTGAGGCGGCACAGTTTTAAAGTCTCTCTGAAAATAATGCATGTCTCAGAGGATTTAAGGTTTGGGAACTCTTGAAGCATTGAAATGACAATAATAAGAAGCTAATTACAAATGGTTCTACTTGTTGGGCAGCCATGGGTTTAAACTCCTTTGGGAAGGAAATTACTGAAGCAAGAGAAACAACAGTAGTTAGACTTAAGTTAAACTGCATCCGTATCTAGTGTCTGGTGAGTGAAGGCAGAAATGTAAGAGATGCATTGAGACACATTTATAGAAAATAAACTGTTGTTGTACTTATAACCTGCTCATCTCTGTTTTACCTGTTCATTTCTGTCATTGATTGGGAACAATTCCTATGCATCTTGCAGTTCAAAGTTCTCAGTTTTCACTTGAACATGTTTTGTAAAAAGACTTAAATAAATCACTCCATTGATAATATATTAAAACAAAGGTATTGATGGTGCTAATGTTGAAAACAGAGTAATAATGAAGAAACCTATTTGATTGTTGTGATGTTGATGTTTGAAATTTATGTAAAATGATCAGATAATATTTTAATTCAAAGTTTGACGCTTTGATAAAGGTTTTTTTTCATCAACTGTAAAGTTGTTTTTGCTGAAAAATGAATTCAACAATTTGAATTTGAACTACATTTATCTTTCTTTGGTGCAGAATGAGACTTTTTAATTATGAAAAAAGAAAAAAAAAAAAAAAAAAAATTTATTGGTTTTGGAAGCATAATTATGTCTTTTGATTAAGCTTTCAACGTCTTGTTCTTTAATGTTCTGTAATGTATCCCACATCACCAGCTATGCTACACATAATTGTTGCAAAGCTCAAAATATGAAGTTGTGCCTTCATAATGTCAGCAAGCTTGAAAAGCCACGCACTCTGCTGCTCATTACTACTGCTTGTATCAGGAGTAGTTATTCAGTTACTCAAATACAAATCAGATTCAGCAAAGAGATGGGAAGAGAAATCACAGCTGGCCGCATTAAGTGTTTCCCTTTGACTGGTTCAAGAAAAAAACCTGGTTCAGTGGAGGAAGCTGCAGGGACTCTGAATAATTTAATTCCTGTTGGTTGCTGGAGAGGAATTCTCATGAAACACTTCTCATTGTGCTGTACTGGATGTGAGAGAGTGTTAATGTGATTAGTGCACTCTTGTCATTGAGGCTAATTCTAAAAAAAAAACTAACTTTTAATACAATACAATTAAACTATTTGCTGAAGATTCTGTGTGCTGATGAAACTATTAATATACACTGACAAGGCTTACATGGATCTCTTGCAGGATTGTTTTTGTGATGAATAGTGTATTTGACTTTGTGTTACTGAGACATATACGAGGTGGAAACCTCAGTTGAACCTCACCTGACAGTTCTAAACTGCCGGTGTGTCCTTGAAGAGGATATTGAGTTACAGCGCACTGGCCAGTGAGTTCCCGAGTCGGTGGGCCGTCAAAAAAAAAAAAAAAATCCATAAAGCTTTTACCGGCCCTGTCTGGCTCTACTGCACCTTCTCTGTTTGTCAATCAAGAATGAAGGGGTGCACGTTACTACCTATTTTACAACTTTTGCGAACTCGGTGTAAAGTTTCAGTTTGCGTTGATTGCCTCTTGTGTTGTAGCTCTAAGAGTATGAACATGAAATATCAACAGTTTCACATGAGCACAGACACGTTTGTTTGCTGAACCTGGAGCAAAGCACAGACAGAGAGGACGTCAGATTATTGCGATCCAACACTGGCCTGGATCGAGTGGTAAATGAGATGGGACAGGCACTTAGGAACTGATTAGACCTGCCAGCTTCAGCGTGTAATGACTGTGTGAGTGAAGCGTTTGGATTCAAAGCGAGACGAGGGCTCGGGATCACCGGAGCTTTGTGTGAGGTTTACACAGGGCAGGAGCGGCGTTTCAATCCTCTTTCATTATGTAGAAAATATGCATGACTAATGGTTACAATGATTGTGGTTGATATCAAAGGATCACCCCCTGCAGAGGTAGATATACACAGATCAGCCACAACAATACGAACACTGACAGGTGCAGTGAAACATCTCCAGTATTTCTTCCCCACACGTAGATTATATATTGCAGAAAATAAACATTTTGGCCATTTTGATGTATAGAAAGACTCATCTATAACTTTGTTTTCTTTG
The DNA here is from genome assembly GCA_900302745.1 of Parablennius parvicornis. NCBI lineage: Eukaryota > Metazoa > Chordata > Actinopteri > Blenniiformes > Blenniidae > Parablennius > Parablennius parvicornis. Next base: position 8,152 of record OMNM01030569.1, read on the forward strand.
TGTAGAAGTGTTTTATTTTAATGCATTTTTACATTAGATTCACGTCAATATTTTTCCCCTGAAGCTTCCCATAGAGGACTTTAAATGCCAAAGGAAGGTGCCGTTAACTCAACGTTTTAAAGTGAAAATTTAAAATCACGTTACGTTTCAAGCATCTCAACAGCTCCTAAGATAGAACTTTTTGAAAATGCTGATATTCTGTCTCTGAGGCCACTTCCCTCACTCACTTTTTTAAAGGACGAGTACAAGTGTAACTTCTATCCTTTTGCTACTCACCGATGCAGAGTACCAGGAGTACTCTTTAAACGCCCTAATTACTTTAATCATGTTAAGCATGTAGCATTGCTGATGTGTGAGCCCTGAAACTTTTAGCATGTAGCACAGCTCATTGTGAAATCCAACGACATGCTTGTGATTATTCAACTCTTAAATGCAGAAAATCTGTAACTGTCAGTTGGTTGTTTAAACGTTACAGTAAAAAAACTCCAGGTCTCGTAGATAACAAGAACGTGTGGAAATTGTATCTAGTGCATCTTCTGATCCTGCAATAATTCGTCTACTTACTCACGAAACATGACAGATTGATTGTGTTGAACCGTGTAAAACAAGTAGGAGTGGACTGTTGGCTAGATGTCAAATGCTACGTGCCCACAATCGAAAATAATTGATCTGCATGGGAAGAAAGCCCAGAAAGTAATTGCAATAAAACTTCCACTTGACAATCAACTCTGAACATTAGTAAATATGCATACTCCTAAATGTTGTTTTTTGTAAATGCTTTTCTCTACTAACATGCTGGTCAAAGTGGGGAATCTGTTGAGTCTGAATCTGACGGTGACAGCAGTCATAGGCTGCTTGCCGACACTGTGTACCGATACGAGTGCTTATTAAATGCCACAAAGCCTCATTTATACTTCAAACACAACTAATGTGTGAAGGCTGTGCGTCGCCGCAATAGGCGAGGGCAGGAAACGCCCTGCACACGTCTCCAGTCCATCACAGGCCAAACACACAGTGACAAACAACCACACACACATTCAGAACGTCTATAATTACATTATTGGTTGTTACAGCTTACATTTAGTTAGATATTATATTTGTAATTTGATTGACTGAATCCAGTATGCCACATTTACTCAACTCTCAACAAACAAACAAAAACTGTGTATTATCTTCCCTCTTTAATTTTTGTGACAATATCAGGTTGTTGTGTCTGTTTTTCGTCCATGTAGGAGTCATCTCAAAACAAATGAGTCAGATCAACAGGACGTCATTGTGACGTTTCTCCTCCTTAATACAAGCAGCTTCATGACGTCCACGTGACTAATCTCAGGTGTTTACACTCACTCTAGGTTTCCTATGTGAATGGATCGTAGCAAAATAAGAGTAGATGCTTCCACTTTAACAGAGATGTCTTATTTGACCTCTTTCTCATGTATTTTGTCCCAAATGTGCACATTGCAGTCTTCAAAGGAGTGCCACTGCTCCTTGAGGAGTAAACATACAGCTGAATCTAAACCTCAGGAGTTAACCCTTCGTTCAGCGGCTGTTTAGTTTCATCAGCATGAAGGTTATCGCACTGTTGGTTGTTTTTAATCTGATGCTTTGAGATGAGCGTTTTGATCTTTATACAATGTGGCTGTGGGGGAAAATATTAGGACTAAACATGTCTCCTGTGTGAACTGTCCATCCGCCAAACCTGCAGTATTGTATGTTCAGGCTGATTATAACTAGGGATGCACCAATACCAACAGAACAAGTCAGAGTTCTAACGTTTAGCTGCTTGCCGGTACCGAGTACCGATACGAGTACCTATTGAATTCATGCTCCACATGCAAACAATGTGCGAAGGCTCTGCGTTGCTGTTAACCACCTCCATACAGCGTCTACATGGACGCTACGCACAGCTCCAAAGGCCTTTCAGTCTACAGGACGCATAGGGCAGTGTGTAGCGTCTATATACACACTGCCCTACCTGTACTGTAGACTGTAGAATGAGAGATCGAGTTTTCTGCAACTGGCTGTTAATGCATGTGCCAGTCACACTTTAATCATGTGTAGCATGTAGCATCGTTGGTGTATGAGCCTCAAATCTCTTTCGCATGTAGCATGGCTCAGAGTTACATGCTGACCAGAGTGACATCCAGTGTTTCGAATTGACTGGTTTCCCTGTTGACCGGTGGTGACCAACTCTCTTTAGCGTCACTCGTTGCTGGTAAAAACTGCAGATGTTAAAAAAAAATCTGTAGCTGTTCTGGCAAACGGTGTTCCACTGCATTTACAATTGAGTTTTGAAGTGTCATAGCTTTTGTGATTCTCATTTTACCAACTGCTGTTTTCAGCAGCAACTAGTGACGCTAAAGAGAGTTGGTCACTGGTTAACAGGGAAACCAGTTACTCTGAAACACTGAATAACTCTGCTGGTCCAAATGTTACCGGTGGCGAAGTTGCTGGTGTTAAACGAACTGGAAGGTTCTTTTTGCATTAAACAGTGTTATTGGCTGGGTTGTCAGTGGACACAAATAGGGGTTTTTTATGAAATCTCCAATGCATTTGGGGAAAAAAAGGTTTCTCACTGTGGAATTACTTGGTTATTATCATTTTGGTGCATTACCACAATAGGTAAGAGGATTTTGTTGACAACACAGTGAGAGACGCTGTTCCCAGCTGTTTGCAGATGTTGCGCTGGGCTTAAAAGCTGTTGGCTGGAGTTTTATATTTAATTTTCAGCTTTAGTTTTATGTGCTCGTGGCAAAACAGAGGCACAGCTCCCAAATTGTTGTTCTGTTGATCTTACAATTATTCCTTATTTTTCCTGTGAAGTTTGAATGTATTGTATTATTGTGAGGCATAGTACCTTAAATCTGTGAATTCGCATTTATACAGTTTGTTCCACATTATGAAATTTAGTCCATTGTGATTAACAAACAACAGTCATAACCACTACCTGTGTACACATTTTTCAGTTTGTTCTTGCCTCCAGTTTCCTTCCTCAACTTATGAGAATGAGGTTTTATATGTTCTCAGACAGACACTATGGGGTTAACAAATAAATCCTTTAGCAGTATGTATATAATTACTCTACCTGTAGAGACCCATGCAGTGAAAATAACAAGCCTATACATTTCTTAAAATAGTCATGGTCAATATAGCTCAGAAAGCATTTTCCCATATGTTCACTGGTATCTGCTCACAGCTCTGAAATTGATGACGTTATGATCCTTGTTATCACACTTGTGTGTTTCCTTTTTGCTGATAAGACCAAGGTATAGCATTAATGTCATGTCCACGTTTTATTTTGGTGGGGTGTCTTGCAGTTTAGTTGTAGCCTTTGATGAAATATAACCACCTCAAAAAAATGTCAGTCTGAAATGTTCAGGCTTCTTATTTTTTGTTTATTGATGTAGATGAGCAGCAATTATTCAAAAACAGTTCTATATTGTACAAGCTCCCACATTCAGCTTTTGTATTCCAGACTGCAAGGTCAGAACAAATTTACAACCGAAATTAATTAAAATGTGCTATGAACTGTGAACAAGCTTTTTCACTGTTAAATATGGTTCCCTCAAGCCTTAGTTAGAAGAGGAAACATCATACACATAAGCACCCAACATAAAAATTCTACATTTATTCTTAGTTTTGTCCAAAGAGTTAATTGTGCCTTTTCAGGAAGGTTGAGAAACTAACAGTCAGTGAACTTGTCTTTGTTTGACCTTTACTGGAGCCTGATTGAATATATCAGATAGTCAGCTTTTTTTTCCCTTTTTATTTGTCATCCATTTGAAGCTATGTGATTCTGATAAATGATCACATTGTGATTTGTTGGCCTTTGTTGGAACCTGATTTTGACTCATTGACATCTTCATGTGATTCTGTCCAGATTGTTTTTTTTGTTTTTTTTTCAAGTAAAGTAAACTGACTTCTTCAAAAATAGTTTTCTGAAACTATCGAGGAAATCTTCTAGGTGAGCATGCGACAGTATCGGCAGGCCGAGGTACCAGAGAATAGGATCGGAGCATTTGAATGTTTCCTTTAATGTGAGATGTGTGTACACTCGAAGCTGATGAAGACGGTTCTCCCTGGCCACAACAGTCAGTTTTAAGGACATTGTTATCAAAAGATGGCCTGTTCCGCGTTTGATCTGACCTTACAGGAATATGAGCGGCGCCTTCACAGGATAGCATACGATAACATTTACTATGTGCCATACAGATATGAGTACACTGTGAATGAGCAAAAGTAAGGATGAAGCATATGAATATTACATAACAGAAACTAATAGTTAACTTGTCTTTGCTGGAGCCTGATTGCAACTGGTCAAATGCTACCTTCTTGTTTCGGCCTTATCTAGAATATAATTGAAATGGACAAACAGCGGTCTTGGTGCTTGTTCGTCAGACTAATACAATTGGAGCGTCTCGCTGGTCCAAGTCCTCATAGATTTCTTTGGGATTCAACATGACAGCGAATATGTTGTAAATAATGACCTGACTGGGGTTTTATCATTGTGAATTTGATGTATTCACTGTTGGTTTCATGTTGCAAAGTTAAAACCTCCTTGCCTCTCGGCATCATGATTTAATGAAGGATTTTTCTATTAATTCTACTTTCCTACATTCAGACCCGTCGTGCGGTTCAAGAGATATTATAGGAAATGCAAGCAGAGTCACTCCGGGGGTGCTGGCACCCCTGCAAAGTTCTAAGGGTGATCAAACCACCCGTCCACGCTCACTGTTCCTCTTTATTGAGAATTGCGCGGTAGGATGGAAAACTCGAGCTAGGAGTGTTCTGCTGTATTAGGAAATTAAGAGTGATTACACCCCCATAATATGTTTATGCTCATTTTAAATCTGCGGGAGACCAAAGCTATGTTGATTAATACAAATGAATTAACACTTACTGCAGGACTTGAATCGTCCCCGGCCGCTTTTTAAGCCTACCTAAACCCACACGTCTTACTGGTGCGGTCAGCAGATAAAAGCAATGCTGCAAGTAACCCAGATTCTTTTCCAGTCATATTTAGAGACACATTTCTTTCCCTCCGTGCGATTTGTTTACCACACTTACTAACGAGCCACCAGCTCTCTGTGGGGATTTGCCACGTTATTGTTTGTGACACATGGATGCTGTCAAGAAAGGCAGAAAAACACGACGACAGAGGGAAAACTGAAGCGCAGAGGCAAAGCCAAATGTGAACATTATCAATTCCGTCAATGCAGAGGGGCAAATTGTGGTTAATGACATGTCGCTGAAAGGGTCATGAAATATCTGTGGAGGACTTATTCTTTGCCCCGTTGGAAATGCAGTACAACAATGTGGAAAGTGCAACAGAAGAAGTTTTGACTGACACGGAAAAACAGAAGCTGAGGGAGAAAGCACCACAGCTAGTTTTCAGAGTGTTATGATAGGTGTTGAAGGCCTTGACAGATACTTCCATAAATTAAACAGTTTCTGGGAAGCAGCCGGTTTTTGCCCCGCTGACTGATTCCATGCTGATCTTTGCCTTTGGCTCCTCAATTCAAACGCCTGTATCGTTTCCTTTTATTTGTTTCATGGATATGGGATAATGAGGCCCTATATCATTAACTGGAAAAGAAAGAATTTCCTTTCGAAGTATGGAGGCTGGAGTAATTATGATCGATGCAACCATGTGAACTAGGAGGTGAAATACACGGAGGAAGTCCAAGAGCAGAAACTGATGTTAAAGTCCAAAGTTAAACCAAAAGTTAGGTGTTTGCCATTTATTTCCTTTGATCACCAGCAGCCACATGACAAAAAAACATTTGCCACATAAATTTAGAATTTTCAGTTTGGTTTTTTTACTAAATTGCATGTGGTTTTATTGCCTAGACAATTTTTTTTAAAAGTCTTTTATTTATCCTTTAACCAGGTAAAAACCAGAGTGAGGTTAGAATCTATTTTTCTAGAAGAGCCTGACAGACAGCAGTCTGCAAAGTCTGAATACAAGAACAATTCAAAGTAAGAAAAGTAGCCGGGTAATAAAATAAAATATTTTAAATTATTAATTAGTAAGTAGCTTCACTATTCTCTCATAGCTGGAGAAAAAACTGGCGAAGCAGAAGATCTGTGTGAAGATGAACATGAAGACACTGGAGGCTGTAGACTGTTTACGAAACTGTATGTAACCAGGAAACATCTCAAAAGTTTGACGACGTTGCTTTTTCTGCACGCATCTCCTCCCTGTTACAATGTAGCCATAACTCACTGAATTTTAAACTGATTTTCATGTGTTTTTTAACAAACGGCTGCTTTCTGCCATTTCATTCTGAAAGGCAACTTTTTTTAATGTTCAAAAACATCAAAGACCGTGAATACATTTCTGATGTTTTTGTAGTAAATCAAACTGCATTATGATCGGTTAGAAACGTATCGGTGATGAGAAATGGGCCACATGGTGGCGCAGTGGTTAGTGCTCACAGCAAGAAGGTCATGAGTTCAAATACTGCCCGGGCCTTTCTGTTTAGAGTTTGGAATGTTTCTTCCGGCAACTGTGTTTTTCTCCCACAGTGCAAAAAAAAAAACGCAAGACCCTTGTTCCCCACCAGCTCCCCCCCATTGGCTGCTACCAACGGGTCAATTTGGGGAGAATGAATACAGTGCAATAAAATGAATGAACGATTGAATAAACAAAAATGTGACACGAATATTCATGAATATTGAATACATATCTGATTTATGAAGAAAAAAAAAAGGCCTTTGAGTTGTCCTCATACCATATAAAATACCTTGGAATGTGCTGTCAAGAGCTATTATCTGATTTAGTTTCTGCAAACTGAAGACAGAAGAAGCACAACTGGCTGCTTGAGAACTCGAGGTCGACCTTAGAGTCTCTTCCCATGAGCAGGCCTGGAGGGAGTTGAACTCCTACTGCTCATTGGGGAGTTTTTAGTGGGAGAATTTGCATAAAAAAAGCCAAAACAAATGTCATTCTCGTTGGTGGTTGTCCCTTTTAACTTATGGCGATAAGCAAATTCAAAGCAGCGGGTGAATGTTTAAACTAGTACTTAAGTTTAATTACTGAGATTTTTCAGTACCACTGCAGACGGTAAACACCATTTTTAAAATGATTTTCATGAAATGCTGCTTTGTTTCATAATGAAAACCCAACCTCAAAAATCATATTTGTAATAGTTCTCTTGTTTTTTTCCTCATTAAAATTTCCTATTAACTTCCATCAAGGCTTTCAGATTCAATCATTCCTCGTGGCGGTCCACTTTCTGGCGGCAGGTGATTGGTCAAATACCAAGATTGGTACTCATCAACTCTCCGTTTCGCTGAGCACATCTAATTACATAGATGTGGCGTAATAGGAAGAAATGACTTCAGTGCATTGCTTGTCATCATCTGATAATGAGAGCTGACACTTGACGTTTGTGTCTCCTCAGAGTGAGCTGCTGTGAATCCTGAGAACACGCGTCTCCCCGACAGGAGACAAGATGGCGTCCAACAACACCCTGCGCAGCTACTCCATCATCCCATGTTTCATCTTCGTAGAGGTGAGTGGCTGCGAGGCACCTGTTTATGGGATGAATCCTCACTTCTGAGAGGGGGGAAACGTGGCATTTACGTGTGCGTGAGTGACTTTTGCCTCCAGTTTGTTTTTTGGTGCGTGTCTCCAAGGAGTTTGTGTGCGTGCATGGGTCTGAATGACAATTTAACCATCATCAAATGGCCTCTTCTGGTAAATTATACACGGCTAACCAGACCGTAAAGTGTTGGAATGAGTGCCAAGATGAATTTGTGTGTGTGTGCGTGTGTGCGTGCGTCAGAATTATACTTCTCCTCTATATTTAATTACTGTGTCAGCTCACAGTCCTTAATCAGAGAGATTTCTCAGGACACTTTCCATTATTCTTTATATCTTTGTGTGCTCGTCTCTCACACACACACACACACACTCTTTCATAGCAATCCCTCTCTGCCTTCAGCCTCCTACTTGACCAACCTTTACGTCTCATGCGCTGTATCGATGGCAGAGTCAGTGTGAAGGATGTACTTGAAATGTAACTGTGAATGCAAAAGTAGGCATGTCCAAAAGAAACCTTTTGCTTTTCAGACACATTTAGATGACGACACACATGAATAGTGTCTGTTTCATTGAATGTACACATACTGGCCACTTCTTCCAGTTTGATGAAAGACACGTAAATAATAACGTAATGCTATATCTGACTTTTAGAAAAATCTGTAGGTTTTAAATATAAATTCATTCAGAGATGTACAGGATCACGTTGTGTTTGGTAATAATAGGCCACCTGTAGCTTGACCCGGTTGTTATGAGAAATGGCATATGCTTTTTCCTGGAGAACTTCCGCAGATTTGTTCAGTCTATTTTTAGTGTCCGACACCAGCACTTACAAAAGCGACCTGCAGATCTTGTGATTAGGAATTCTTCAAGACTTCCACCACTCTGGTGTTCTGCTGGCTGTCAGTCCAGAATTACTGTCATTAGCAGGTTTTTTGGGTTTTTTTTTTTTCCAATAGCAGTTGGACCTAATTTTTCCTTTACGGCAGAATAATTGATGATAAAACATTAGGGAATTTGCCTCAAACACACCTACATGTATTAATCTGAAGGCTCAGAGAGTTTTAGGTTGTAGGAGCTAGCAACACAGTTTATTCTCAAATAGAGAAATGTCTATTTTGATGAGACAATGTCTTTATTACTCACTGAGCAGGTTTCTGACCATTTTCAAATAGTCTGGAACATCTGTAGAGGGGTAAATACCTTCTACTGATGAACATTGTCTTGAGTGTTTGCCTTCATCCGTTGTCAGCTGGGTTGGGCTCCGTCCTCCCATAACCCCGAGTCACATGAATTGCTATAAAAGATGGATGGATGAAAACTCCATTAAGTTTTCTTTATAAAATGTTGATGGCCTTTGAGATGAATTCATTATTTTAATAGAATTGTCCTCACAGACGTGTCCCTGACATAATATCGAACTGCCTCTGTCTGGACATCTAAGGAGTTTTAAAAATATTTGATTGATACCGGCAAACAAAATTCCTTCAATCTTTTTCTTTTATCCTTTAACTGGGTTGCATCAGGAAAGTCATTCACATTGCGTTGACTCACTGTGGTGACCCCTCAAGATGTATAGGAAGTGAATCCTGAACTTTTTTCTAGAATCAGATTTTTGCTAAACAATTTGCTGATTTTATAAATATTGTGCTCGCAAGCATTTCCGGAAAGTTTAAGATCGTGGTAGATAATGCCGATAAGTAATAAAGCTTGATAGAGAACATCATTAATCATTAGAAATAGCCTGTTTTTCAGTGGTCAAGTGGTTCATATTGTTAAAATGTCTTGAATCTCTTGTAATTTTGTGTTGTGTGTTGTGATTAGAATCAATACTTGTTTTTCACTCGGTCACTCTTGTTAAACATCATTGCATACCTTAGATATGTAATAGGTTTTATGTGCCAGATTTATGACTCATTGGATAACAAGTTCAAGAGACTAGTTTCTTTTCTGTATATGATGAATATGGTATCACTGTGTCCTCTTTTCTTCTGGTTCAGAGAATCAATCATGACTACTTGAATCATTTTCACTGATTCTACTCAAAGTACGGGACTGTGTACTCATTTATTTTGTGATTGGCATCGACCTATCATTGCTAGTTTGAAAACACTGGAAAGTGGATGGCAATTTTCTGCTGATTCCCAGATTTCTGCCAATTTCAGGTTGAAATTCGTCTTTTTTGTGAAATTATCAAAGGAGGTGAGGTACTGAAATTTTAATGCTGTCATCAAGGATAAGGTTAGAATAGTGCTGAACTGTGTAGAAAAAAAATGCTCTGCTACTGTCTCACTCGCAACAGGAAAATAATTGTCTTTCTACAAAGAATTAGTAAATCGATCAGTGATTGGCTGAGACTGAATGATTTCAACCAATCACAATGCCCATTTTGTGATGTGTAGGAGTGTGAACTGAATGAAGAAATCTATGACTTATTGTAAACCTTCATTATCTGACTGAAATACTGTCAAAGATGATTTTTTTTTTTTAAATTACATTTGTAAGATGTATTTCCAGGTCTTCTTATTGTGTTCTCGTACAAAATATAGCTGAAACGGTTTTTCACTGGGTAGAAATTGCTTGAAAACCTTTGTTTGTTCCCGTCGTCATTCCTGTTTAAATCAACAGATGTATTCACATGATAGCGTGTTAAAGAATAACCTTTTCTGTCCTGATCTATAATCTTCTGCCTTGCTTCCTTAGAAGAAGCCTCATTAGAAAATGTCTATTTTTCTTCAGTAAAAGCTACAATATTGCTTTTCAGGAGGGAGAAGAAGTCAAGACACCTCCAATTATTGATTAGTTGGCGCAATCGATAATTTAAATTAAGCTTTGTTTTGTTGAACAGAGAGCAGAGAGAGAGAGAGAACGTCTGCCTCAGGCTGTTGGCTTGTTTCTTTTCTAACGTGTCTGCATTTAATTTATTTATTTTTTGTAAACCACCCCCATCTTAAACAGTGGCAAGTTCCAAATACTAGATGGTGGCGAAAGAACAGATCTGGCACTTTGTCAGTTCAATGTCACCTTCACTCCCACACATTCAAACATGTTAAATCACGTGGGGGGCTTCCATAAAGTTTCATGGAAATGTAGAAAAACAACTAAACACAAACCCATTTTCAAAGCTGTTATAACGGGAGATGTTATTTTGGAAAATGTGACACGCGATTAATCATTACAGGACAGTTTCACTCCGTCTGTCAGACAACAGCAGTTTGCAGCTCTCAGTGTCGCGGCTGCAGCTCACGACCAATTGCTCAGTTGGGCATTGCTAATCACGGCTGTGCAATTTGTCTAATTAGGATGTAACTACAGAGGGTTTAAAGGTAACTAATAATTATGCTAATGCAAGTCGAAAAAAAAAAAAACATCTATTCAGTGGCGCAAACACTGTTAATTCGCGGTGGAAATGCTTTGCCTCGGGCATGAAGGATTCACCGTAAGAATATTAGTGTCGGTATGAGTGGACAAAATAATGATGCAAAGCTGTAAATACATCACAATTGTCTGAGATAAAACCCATGTGAGAGGGATTCATTTTGTTGAGTAACTATGATGTGATTTCCAGAACCAAACAGTGAGGAAGTTTGATTACTTCTTCCACTAAGTGTGCAGATTTTTAAAAGCATTACTCTTTGGGCCATCACAGTCAAATTGTTCTAGCCACTATTAAACCTTGGCTGTTTGAATGACAGAGCATGTGTGTGGTTGCAGAAGAGCTATTAGATGTTGATGAAGCTTCAGTATGTTTTACATGTCGGATTTTGGCTTCTGTTGTTTGTCACTTAGAAGTGCTCTGACTTTATGGAAGTGCGACATTAAGGTGTTGGAGTGCCGCTCCAGTTAGTGGGGAATCAGGGACATATACTGTATTACCCTTCCTGTTATGGCTAATCTCTTCTATCCTCACCCCCCCACCTCTCTCTCTACTTCTCTTCCACCTCCACCCTGCCCGAACCAGGGCCTGTATCCCTCTTCCAAGCTCACCGTTTATGTGAGGGTGTTCAAGTGAAAACACTGTTCTGTTGCATTGTGGGCTTCTGTTCATACGACAATGTTGCTCCAAATCACTGAAAATGCAACTTTTGGGGAAAAAAAAAACCTTTTTAAAACCTTTTTAAAACGCTCCATCTATGTGCAGATGGCAGAAATCACAACTTTTCTGAACTGCTGCTACTGCACATGATTTCTTAGTTTTGAAAACGATGTCCATTTATACAGACGTGGCAGAAATGATGAAAACGATGTAGTTACCATGTCGGGATGCAAGTTGTTCTTTGTTTTTGTAATAAATCCACACACACACACACACACACACACACACACACACACACACACACACACACATGCAGAGAACAGTACGCTATAAACATTGACAATAGGCGAACACAGACATTCTACTGGACAGACGACCAAGTTGGATTGTTGTTCCGGTGACTGTCAACTATAAAACTACCACGTCCAGGAGAAGACGGACTGGGTGTCACCACACACTGGAGCAAACATTGTTCGGACTGTCCAACCACTGAGCAAGGGTGGAAGACCTTGGGAGCTGTTTTCAAAAAGTTGTGTTTTCAGTGGTTCCAAGCTCCGTTGTCGTGTAAACGGACACCACAACTAAATGGGTCCTGGTTCATGAAGATCCTGCGTGCTAACGTGCATGCTAACACAAATATAAACATAACCTGCATTACTGAGCAATGACCACTAAATGAAGTGGGACACCACGAACCTGGACCTTTTAGCTGAAGGAGTTTATCAAGCACGTTGGAGTGTCCCAGTAATGACCTAAATCTGAATTTAGCAAAAACAAAATGACAAAAACACAATCACAGGGAGAGCTGTGGGAAAACAAAATGCAGCAGAAAGACTTCAAGACTCAAGAAAATACATGAAATGTCTCATTATAAATGTGTGGACGTCCGGCTGAGGAAATTCTTCCTACCACAATAACAGCAACATCCACATACCAGCTTAGCTACGTTTACTGTTTTATCTGGTTTTTAAATTTCTGAATCTTGTTTCCAAAATCAATTTAGGACAAATTACAACATGAGAGATGTTGCATGGTGTCAAATTAAAGGCAAAGTTCTTGTTGACTGCTGGACTTATGAGTCCAAAAACTCTTCAGAACCAATAAGAACTCATCTTATTAATCTACTGAAAATGTCATAAGAAAACTTGTGTTTCTATTGTCATTTGTTGTAAAGCACCATGTGCCAACGGTTCAATCTGTTGACACCACAAGGATTTTAAGTAAAAATGTAAACTTTCATTTTGTTTTGGGGGTCTGTGTACACGTCAATGGCGCTTGTGTTTTTCTGAAAAACGGCTACCAAGGTGGGACTTTTCAAAAACGTTCTGTCTCCATGAAAACAAGGGAAAGCGACATTTTGAAAATGCTCCGAATCCTTGTGGATGGCTTAAAAGCTGCTACTTCTTAGTTTTCTCGTTGACAGTTGACAGTCACCATAATAACACGGACGTCCGTGTTCTCCCGTCGTCGATGTTTTAGAGCGTCTTGTTCTCGGTCAGTATGTGTGTGTGGTGTTATTGCAAAAACAATAGCGGCAACTGCTTTTCTCCATTTCCCATTTAAGACATTGTTTTCAAAATGATGGCATGTAAATGTGAAAGGTTTTTTTTTTTAAATAAAAAATTCAAAAACAATGCGATTTCACTCAAAACGTGTAAACGGGGTTTAAAACTGCATGTTTTTGTAAAACCATCCAGTTAACTGTTCAGTATAAATGGAACTGGAGAGTGTGACTCCAATTTGTGGGAAATGATATCTTGAATTCAAGGAGAGCTAAAGATCGCTCATTCCTTTGATACACTTATATTGTTGAAAAATTCCTGAGACCCTGAGAGAAGATGATACGTCCATTCATGTACAGATACACGTAAACAGATGAAGACAGTGGTGGAATGTAACACTCCAGATGTCTCATAGATCACCAGAACTTCCTTTCAATGAAGTTCCATTGAATTGAAAAACAAAGAGAGAGGACACTGATGATATGATGATTCACTGGCAGAAATGCAGCAGAGTCCAAAACGACGGATCCGATCAATGTGGCTCAAGGTGAGTTCGGAAGGAGATCAAGACATTTCAAAGTTTTTATGCACATTTTCCTCCTTCCGTTAACACTGGACATCATGTTGTCTTGACCAAGGCCGTTACACACGATGGTGTGCAGAGCCCTGCAGTTTTCTATGGTACACAACAAAGGCAGCTGGATGAAGACAATTGATTTTGTTCGGTGTATTCCTTTGACTTTATCTGCACTTGTGAGTGAGAAACAGATTGATAAAAAAAAAAAAAAAAAAAAAAAAAAATTTGACAGACGAGTTACCAGTGGCATCGTACAGATCACTGTCCAAAGAGAAAATAGATATTCGGTGTTTATCTGTTAAAGGCTGTAGCAACTCTCACAGTGACCTTGAACAAATAGAACAAAGCTACGAAGGAGAAACAGTCTCATTGTGCTCAGATGCAAAGCTACAGTGAAGGCTTGTTGTCAATTTGTCAATAAGATGCATGTGGTATGACCCTTATGCGAAGAAAATATAGTCTAAAATATATTTAATATCAATATAATGAAATATTCAATATTCTGATTTATTGGTTAATTGAGAAGATTTAATAAAGCTAGCAGAATATATATGGATGAATATATCAGCATAACTATTGTGGGTGTGTGTTAAATATTATTCTATCTTATTCTTCTACATGTTCCAAAAGTGTGGCTGGCTATGGACAACAGACCTGAGGCAATTAAGAATTTACACAAGTCTTTATTAAACACAGAACACTCTCACCACATGGCAGCTCGTACAGGCTCCAACCAACACATACCGTGAAGGAAGAGAGGGAGATTCAAAAACATCCTCAAGCTTTATAAACTTTATAAACTCGTCCATCCTTCCTGTGACCCACTTCCTGTGCTCCACTCCGAGCCAATCACGGTGGAGGATTCCTGACACACAGTTATCGTCCTCTCTGCAGTTTGAGATGCTGTTTTATTTTTCAGTTTACAGAAACAGTGATACTTTCTTACAGATCTAGATTTAAGGTCAGCCTTTGTTTATCTTCTTCTGACACGTTTATGCAATCCATCCATCTTCCAAACTGCTTATCTGCTCAGGGTCGCAGGACGCTGGACCCGATCCCATCGTACTATAGGTGAGGTCAATATACCCCTGGACAGGTCGCTGGTCCATCACAGGACAGACACTCACATTCACACCTACTGGCAATGAAGCCTCACCTACCATCCTCACATGCAGGTGTTTGGACTTCACACTGCGAGGAACCAAGTTTAAACATATAACCTAAAATCAACACCTAATCTGAGACACATCCCAACAGATGTGTTTCTTCCACCTGAGCTCATTCTTTCCTGTATGTGAATAGTTTGTGCCACATGGCTGTCTGCTATTAGCACCGTGCTCATATTACAGGTGTCCTGACGGAATCTGAAGCTAAAACCTCTCTTCACTGCAAATGGTTGACAGTTCCTCAGCTCACCGGGGGTTTCTTGGCAATACACCTTCATGTCACTCTGACATTGTTTGCAGACTGATTGGTGCTCTAGGAAAAAAAATACTTGTTTTTTTTTTGTTTTTCTTTAGCTTTGGCTCAACTGACTTTTTTCTAGACCAATTCTTTTTTTTTCAAACTGGAGATAAAAGTAGTGCAAACATGTTAAAAGACACACAAATATCAATTGTTTAAAATCCAATCTTTTTAGCTGATGCTAAACTTGGCAACATTTCTGAAAAGTTGTAATTGGTGCTGGTGATGGATCAAAAAAATGTTCCTTCAGTTCACTGATCAACGGGTTTGGCCAAACAGTTTTTTTTCCACATTTGTAAACTGACTCTAATTGAGCATTGTGAAAGTGAAAATCTCCTGTTCACTTCTATGCAAACAAGTGCTGAGTTTCTCCGCGGGACTGCTGTATTGATCTGTGACTCATCAATGAGCTGATCAGCAAAACCCACACTGCTCTGACATCCAGGCCACTCCTCCACCTCTGACACCACGAATACAATGCATTTCAATTTCAAGGCAGAATTGATCGTCATGGTAATTGACCAGAATACATGACTTAAGACTTTGATTGACTTCAACTTCTGGTAGATATGTTTCAAAAAGGATCAGGTGTGAATATTTCAAGAGCTCAATCTTCTTTTCTAAAGTTCTGCTGAGTGGATGCTGATTACCAGAAATGAAACACTCCTGGGTCACAGTGCAAGACTCGTTCGGCCTCGGCATTCGCGCTGAATGAAATAAATTACAGTTAAACATCAACACATCTCCAGTTTCAACTCGCTGGGACACATCAAGCAACGTCAGAGCTAAACGATGTTTGGTTTGAGGTCTTACATTTCAATTTAGCCCGAGGCCTGGAAGCCATTAAGGCCTAATCTGAATGGTGGTCAATGCGTGCTCCCTGGAGCAGAAAGAGTGCTTTTATTAGCTTCAAATCAAACACACACACACACACACACACACACGCACGCACACACGCACACACGCACAGCCTACGCCCAATCATGGTGAAACAGCGTCTCATTACCGGCCATTAGATTTGTATTACCTTCATTTGGAGCAGCAATACATCTCATATTCATAAAGTCACAACATGACGGAGAGGCGCAGCTGCACGATGGGAGCCGAGAGGCCGGGAACAAACCATTCACACAATCAAACAGGTTGAATATGTCGCCGTTGCTGCGGGGGACAGGGTTCCTGTGATTCCCAGCAAAATGTGGCGCTCACTCCTGTGATTAATTGTATAAATGTTCGAGTGAAACCTGTGACTTAACAAGCCTCTTCCGCGTCTTTTTCACCTCGTCAGAGTGAGAGTCTCTCACTGATGGACACAGCACATTAGCCGGATCATTATCAGCCTCCCACCATATGGACTCGGGCCGGGGTGGGTCAGAGCAGTGGCGTCCACTCCCCCACTTCCTTCCCAATTAGGACAATTATGCCATCGCCGCCATGAGGGCCGGTTACACAGAATGGTGTCGTGCCCTCGCTGAGATTGGTGCCGGCGAACCGCAGACTGCGAGAGGGGAGAGGCAATTACCCCGGGC
>OMNM01030573.1:0-21301 GCA_900302745.1 Parablennius parvicornis
TTCAGGATGATATACAACTTTACAAACCTGACGCTCCTTCCACAAGATCAAAACATTCATTCATTCTATCAAATAATAGAATCAGGACACTTTGTTTTTACCATCCAGTCAAATAAACAATGGACGTTGAGCACAGTACTCAAGAAAAAGACACATTCCCCCTATTGAATTCAAAACAGTTGGTACCATTGGTTTTAACCCACTTCCTGTTTGACAGTCTGGGACTTTATAACCTGTTGAAAACACGGAATGATTGCAGAGTGAAACTTTATGGTGATTCAAATCAAAAATGGGACAAAGAACCAATGATTTTAATCTTAAAGTGTAAAAATATCAACACACCATAAATCCACAGCTTAAACGTTAGTGTAGCCTCATGAAAAAGTGGAAATATTCACCAAACTAAAGGCCCAGGACAACTTTTATGAAACATTTTTCATTTTTTTTGTGTAAAAACTGAACCAAACAAACCGATTTGCTGTTTTCCCACATTATAATGCAAGTGCAACTAGACATTCTTGATCAGAGTAATAGTGCATTGAAAAGAAAGTAAGTAGATTTGAAGAAAACATGAGGAAACTAAATGTCACTCAACACAGCAACTTTAAATAGTAGGTCATGGATTCATACTAATAACCCAACATTATGGTTACCATCCATCCATCCATCCATCCCCTTGTTGAATTTTACTGCATTACTTTTATTCTCACAAGCCTTTTCAGAATTCTCTATCAGCGTCATAAAAGTGCCATTAAATCATTTCTGCTTCAGATTTGTGAAGCTAAAGAACATGAAAAACGTCACGTCAGTACGTGGCGCTCGCTGTGCTTCAGAGTCACGAACGTTCTTTGCTTGACACGATCAAGGTCACAGGAATTTCCTCTGCCAGTGCTGCGTGCGCACACACACGCACACACACGCACACACTCACGCACGCACACACACACACAACGAGCCCCATCTGTTCCACTCAGCTGCGTGTGCATTGTTTCTTTTAATCCAGATTGATTTATTCCGCCATTAGGACATAATTCCCAAAGAGTGTGTGTTACGATTAGTACGTATCATTATGGACACTCGGAAAAAAAAAAAGGAAACTCTGCAGGGACGACCACATACAGACCTTACACAACACATTGAACAAAGTAAATGTCAGAGGGGGATTCACTCAGTAGATTTACTCGTGATTTACCAAGGGTGGCCCCTGACAGCTCGGCAGAGTGATGAGCAACGAGACGGAGTGATGAATGCAAGGAAGGAACTCCAGAGAATGTAGTTGTGCACCATCTCACGCCTGATGCAAACGCAGCCATACATGAAATGCTGGAGGTGTGAAGCGGCATTGTAATTTTCACTTTTGCAGAATTCATCCTGCTGTGTCGCTGCTGCAATGGAAGTGATACACAGCTGGTAATGGGACGCTCTGACATGTCGCAGAACTCACCAGACATTTAAAAACATCTCTATATTCAATAGCATTTCTTTTTGTCCGGAGACTTGCAGTTATATGCCTTCCAGTGAGGAATTCATGATAAAATAAAAGCCTGTCAATCGCTAAAGGAAGTAATTGATCATACCTGAATCTGATTTTCTCACTTGCAGCAGTTTTAACTTTAAATTTCGTGCTATCTTCAATTATTTAATTTTATTTTACACAGGATAAGTTGTAGCAGTGGCTATATGAACAATTTTAAAAAAGCCCAAAAAGCTAAGAAATAACAAAAACTCTCATCATAGGTATGGTCTTCTATCCGATAATAAAACAAGGAAGCATTAAAGTAAGAAAAAATTATCCCTGAATATGAGGATGCAATGGATTTCCAGCTTAAAGACCATTTTCCCAGCTCAATTGCGTTTTTGATTATTTTATTTGATTAAAAGGCAGCAGAAAATTCATTTGCAAAGCTCTAAGTGAAAAATGAAATGCTGGCTCTCTTCCATCACGCATTCCAACTCTCTTTCCGTGGCATACTTTGCAAAATGCAAATGGAGGCTGCCTTCAGCTGCTTTCGAACGGCGGTTTCAGAAAGTTGTTTCTGGTGCGAGGAGGAAGTTCTCAGATGGGGAAAATGTGGGGTTGTTGTTGCAGTCGTGCTTCTCAGTCGGAGGAAGATTCTTCTGGGGCGCGTGTGATCTGACGGAAGCCTTCAGCGATCCTGTCTACTCGCTTTTCCCTCCCTTCTCTGTCAACTCTACCACCCACTTTTTTGTTTTATTCTTCTTATTCTCACAATTTCTTAATGTCTGACACCTTCGCCTACAAATGACGCCTTTGTCAACCTGCAGCCTTTTTGCCCTGCTAATTTACTACATAGAAACTTTTCTGTCCTCCACATCCTTTTCCTTTTCCTGCCCCATCCCCCTCTTTTCTCCTTTCCTGTAATCAGCAGTGAGCTACAGGAGCCACCTCTGCAGTCCGAATCAGTATTCAGACCCATCCGCTAACCATCGGGCTTTCTACCACTTAACCAATCTCCTGACTGGACTGAAGCCTTCAGTCCTCTGCTGTTGTAGCTTAGGGATTGCTCTGTGTGTGTGGGTGTGTGTGTGTGTGTGTGTGTGTTTCAAGAGGGAATCACACAATCAGCGTAGGCGATGTGGTGTGTGTTCATGTGTAGAGGCACGCGAGTGTCTGATAGGCAGCAATCTTACTGCCCGAGGTGAAAATCCTTGGATTCTCGTGTTGCTTCAGGTGCTCTCTTCTACTGCTTTCCTCCCTCCCTCCATCACACACACACACACACACACACACACACACACACCCTCATAGATGTATTAAGTTCGTGCCCCCTCGCTCAAAACACAGTCCTTATCGTGCCGCATGCTACCTGGCAGGCCGCGTGTTTTTTTCCACATTGGGCTCCGCCTTGCCCTCATTTTTTTCCGTCCTGCTGGCGCTGCACCAACCGGAGAGCAGAATCTGAAAGGCCATTTCCTGCCCGTGACCGTTCTCCTTCAGGACTAAAGTGGGATGTGGAGATGGCAGTTTGGAGCTCGGGGTGCACGCATACGCTCGCGCAATCATTGGCGCATGCATTACAGAGACGCCCTGCTGAGGGCCTGCTGGATGCTGCAGTGCCTCCTTGTTCTGACGCTCTTAGATCAATGAGCCTGGAGATCTGCCAGCGCAAAAACTCCACCAGCTGAGCTGACCCGACAGAGCTGGCCTTGATCTGCTCGCGCCGTGTCTTTACGCTAAAGCTCGAATGCTCCTTTTTTTTTTTTTTGTTTTTTTTTTTTGTGAAATGCATCAAGTGCCGCAAAGTGTCCTAAATGAAAATCCGATCCTTCGGTGATGTAAATGTTTAAAGCGAGAGATATGTTCTAGAAATAGAAGGCTCAATAGCTTGTGAATGGATGTCAGCCGTCAAAGACAGAGTAAGAACTACGCTGCCCTATTGCAGCAACATTTCTCTTTCAGATATCGTTTTGCTGTTTAGCCAACGTGACACATTTCCAAAGTGAGATGCATCATCGTGATTTTTCCTGAACAATAGACTTAATTAAGTTAAAGTGATTGACGAGTCAATATTGCTTGACTTAAATGAATAATATGTCTTATCCTTAAATGTTCGTGTGTTCTCGACATTAAGCTCGTTAGACTCTGCACCAATGAAGGAATATAAGCTCTGAAAGACTAATGTAATTACTAAATTGCAGAAAACCCTCCAAGGTTGAAGCCCGATCGTTTAATTGTTGATTAAGAATCCCCATGCTGATAAAGACTTAGTTCATGACGTGTAGAAATGTAACTATAACTAAATCGTCCAAACTCAAATGTTGGCAAGACGTTTAATAAATGTGATCAGCTGCTGCACTCGTCTCACGGTGTTAGAACAATTACATCATCACCTACCTCAACCAAGGTAATAAGCACATAATAACACAAGCTATACATCTAGCTACACAATTAGATCAGAGAAAAGTTCCGGGAAATGGAATTCCATAAGTCCTCCTGCTATCCCACCTGACAGCACCAGAGGCATCTACAGCCACCAACGCAATATCGTATAATACTTTGTTATCTTTACTATAAAGCTTTGCTCTTCCTTGTGGTTGAAAACTGTGCTGAGCGATATTTAATGATATTAGTGATCCTGCTGTTGCCTGCAACATGATTGATAATTGAATGTCAGCCATTGATTCATAAGCTGGCAGAATTATTTTCTAAGATCAGGTTACATGTCTTATATATTCACATTCTGTGTCGTTTTCTTTGAAACATGGTTGATTCCTCAAACCGCGACCATTTCCTGAAAATGACCAGTTTTGCTGACCTTTGTAAACAATCAAAAATATCTTTAATCTGAGGTAAATTTAGGTCCAAACACTCTTGTGTTGGGAGTTTGAAAGTAAACTGGGTTTAGTTTCTCCAAGAGACAACAATGTGTGAGGTCGAAGAGGGAAGAGATAAACGTCTCCCTCCCTCTCAGTCAGACTCCCTTTCTCTTTTTATTTCCCTCCTCTCCATAACTTCAGTGTCGGACTCTCCCCTCTTGTAGCCCGAGCTCTTTACCCCCCCAACCACCTTCTGTCTGAATGGGAGTCACGTCTGCTCGGTTATGACAGGGTGGCTGCTGCTGGAATCCAAATCATGAATATCCCATTTGGTGCGTAGTGCTTTTAAATTGCTTCATTTCTCCGAGGATGTAACTGCTGGGTGATTCCTGACTCCCCGGTAGAGTATTAGCTGTTTTCATGCACAAGTTGAGCAAAGCAGAAGAAGGTCCCGGTTGTCTGTAATCGAACTGTGTGTGTTCGTCTGTGTATAAATATTCAGGCTGGTGTCTGTTTTTGTGCTGGGGTGTTAAATGAACATGAAAATTGCTGTTGTGTTGGAGACATATGGAAGTCCTCAGTGGATTTGTGTGTGTTGTAATCCAGAGGATGACTTTGTTCGGCTTTGATTCATCGGAGCACTTCTGTTGGTTTGAGGTGTTGCTGTGATTCAATTTAGTTGTAACCATTCCTGAATTAAATTATTCTGCGCTGAGAGCAATAAAATATATAACTGCATGAGTCAGTATAGTCACAGCTGATATATTATTACCATGAGCACCGTGTGCAGTTTTCAGAGAACAGTTCTCACTTTCACATTTGTGCTAAACAATTCTCGAAAAACTTATTCTAAAATATAGAAAATATCTTAAGTACAGGTACTTTTGCAAATATAGAATTTTGATAAAAGTGACACATTCAACAAATTTACTTCAGTAAAAGTAATGAAAGGTACTCAAGTGCAGAAGTATCATCTTTCACATGGAGTCAAACTATTCATGATATTTGAAATACAAACTGGTGGTAACCTGGACTTTAAATAAAACAATATGAACGGAAATAATTTTACTGTTTGGAAGAGAAACAGAACTCTGGACACTGAAGTGTTGTTGATATAACTTGATCAATCTTAAATTAATCAGATTTATTGTGGAAAACCGTTTTGATCCAGTATAGTTTCAGTATAAACTCTTAATTGTTCCCACAGAGATTAAAACAATCAATGAGCCAAGAAGTCTACATGACATTGTAAGTGCAAATACATCGTTTTCCTTCCAGAAAAGTTTGGCACTTACTCGGCATTTTGAAAACGATGTCCGTTTACATGGAAACTGCAGAAGTGTTGAAAATTATGGAGTTAGCACATTGAGCCACTAGTGGGTGCTGCTGTTTGTTTTTGTAATGAAGTGACATGAACAATGGCAAGTACAGGGAAATTTGCATGGACAGATGACAAAGTTGGTGTCCCCGCTATAAAAGTCCCAGGAGACTATGGACTGGGAGTCAGTTCCAGTTTGAAAACGCAGCTTTTGAAAACATTTCCCAGTGTCTCTGACTCCCGTTGTCATGCCAACGGACACTCAAAACAAAAACATTTTTTTTTCCATCTTCTATTGTAACTGTCAGTAGGAGAAACTGCAGATATTTGTGTTTTATTGTGGAAAGTAAAAACATAATATAATCAGATACCTGAAAAACATGGGAATGAAGTGCAAATACCACCTTTGATTTGAAGTATAAATCAGGCTTAAATGATCCTATGTCACAATATCAGAATCAGGTATGTTCAGTACTATTTACTGGCGTCCTGCACTTTTTTGGTTATTTCATGTGAGATGTTTTGGAAACCATATAACAAACTGGAAAAATAATCATTGACAAATTAGCTGCAGTAAACATCCCAAGAAGCCCAAAGGGAAGATGAGCCTAAATGTTGTCCTTCTATTATCGTGACACGTCTCAAACCGCTAACAGTTCCTTCCCTGAGTCCTTTTCCTCAACAATTTCACAATCAATCAAATATAAATTTCAAATTAACATGAATGTTATTTTTTTTCCCCCGGGCCGCATGCTGGCTTGCAGAAATAAAGACGTGTCATCCTCACCCTTGACAAATCCCTCTGACATCCGACATCTTTCATAAGTAAATATTGTTGCACCCACTCGGCGCTCTGCAGAGAATTTGGATCCATTTTTGTTGTGAGTCACGTCACACGAGCTGCACGGGGACTAATTCAGACGTCTGATGGATGCATTTCATTTCTTCTTCATGCAAATGATCAGTGGGCTTAATGAGCAATCAGCAGCGTGTGTGCATGCGTGCATACTTGCGTGTGTGTGTGTCATTAGCATGCACTACATATTTCACAGTTGAAAATGGAAAAGACGTCCCCGTTGTTATCTGGTGTCACTCAGTCTGATCGCGTATTGTAAACAGACACAGTCATGAATAAACCAAAGCATTTTCCTTGATATTGCTGCCTTTTTTTTCTTTTTTTTTTTTTTCAAAATATGATAATGATGACTTATTTCACTTTGGTGTAAAAACAACTCTCCAAAGCCTCGGCGAAAATACAGTCATAAAGCAATTTAAAGAGACTGTCACTTTAACAGCTGCTTACCAACAAATAAAAGTGTAACAGCGCAGCCTTTAAAAAGAAAAAAGAAGTGATGTGTGGCTGTAATTAGAGTCGCAATGATAAACACCATGTATCTTGCTTTTAATTGCTCTCTAATACATCACAACCTGTTTTATATTTAGGCACAAATTCTGCTCTTAGCCGGTAATTAGCAGCACCTAACGCATGCAGGAAACAGATGTGTTGACCACAGACTCACTCTTATAAGTTTCCTGCAAAATGACTCCATTCAAAAGGGAGTTTTGCTGGAGGAATCCTCCCCGGAGGGCGGGTCAGTGCTGCCTAGGCAGGACTCTGAAGTAAACGTTCTCTTCAAGGAGGAACCGTGTGCAGTTATGGGAAAACGTTCAACCATCTGTCGCCCAGATTTCACCTCCTGAGAGCTCAGAACTGAAAATCCCTCAACAAACAGGAATTGTCTTGCACCATGTGCAGCATTGTTTATCTGTCTGTGTGTGTGTGTGTGTGTGTGTGTGTGCATGTGTGTCCAGAGAGAGTTTGGGCAAGCAGCTAAATCGTGCAGTCATGCCGAGTTGAACAGTTTGATTAAAATGTGTCATTATGCACAACAATATGAGAGGGCTAATATGTTTTATTATTTTTATATAGAATAAACTGCAGCCCTGTATTCTACATGGTAAAGATACTTTACTGCACATTAATACTCTTTTAACTTGGCTTTTGTCTTTGATATGAGACGATGCAGTTCAATGATACAATCTATACTGCAAAAAATTATGCAATGCAATTCAATGTTACAGCACAATCACATGCAAAGTGGATCATAGTCATTGGGTGTATGAATAAAAGCACATGGGATAAGAGAGTGAGTGTAAAACTAATAACTAAATAAAGTGAATATTTTAATATTATTGCTAAATCCAATGATGATGTAGGAAGTGATTAATGTTTCAAGTGCATTATTTGCAGAACATTTTAAAACATTTTTACATTCAAGGTCAAAGCCTCCAACTAGCAACCATCAATAAATGTCATTCTCTAGATGTAATTTGTTATTGGCATCTATTTCTTATATATAGGAATTATACTGAATCCAGAATATTTACTACTATTTGCAACAGGTGTGAGTATTGTTTTTTATTCTAAATCATGAAACGATTAGGGAATGTAACAAAATGACATGACATGATGCAATATGAGTTTTTTGATGTTATTTAACATCAGTCAGTACGATTTGTCTGATGCGACGTTGAACAAAAGAAAATATAGGTAGATTAATTATGGCAATTTATATGCACTAAAGTGCTCTTTTGCACTTTTTTGATCTTTGTAAACACAGGTAATAAGCCATATTGGTCATTTGAACTTGGTTGCAATATAAATGAGCTTAAATTGCAAAATCTACATTTTTTTGTTTGTTTTTAAGGTCACATTGGAGGGACACTCTTCACGAGCCCTGCCGAGTATGTAGCGTGCTGTCATTCAAACTCAGTGCCAATATTATTGGAGTTCAATCGCTGGCCACTGCTCCTCATTATCTCCATGTCCACAGAAGCATTGTAAACTAACAAGAACACACAGACGCGCCGATGCACAGGCACACTCTTGCCTTGGGAAATGTCAGGTATGGTTAACTTTACGACCCAGAGTAACGTTCCAAAGTCATCCACCTCCGGCTGCACGGCTCCGCCGAGCTGATCAGATCAGGCACCGCACGTCCACTCAGCTCTCCTGGCCTTCACAGCAGATCTCACAAAGTCCTCAACCAGGCCTGTTTTACCGCTCCGTGCATTGAAGAGAAACATTCATTCAGGAAGTCTTGCACATGCACGTAATGATTCCTTTTGGAGTGTAGATCCTTGTTGCACGTGGATTCATGTAATCTTCATTGCACACAATAGTCTTCCTTAATTATTTATGTCTTCCAAAGAGTTTGAACGTCAGTGCTCATGGGTTTTGGGAGCGTCCGCAACAAAGTAATAGATTGCCTGCACATTTGGATGATCATAAAAGCACCTTGTCTTTGCCCGGCGCGGCTGTTACATCATCGACGGCCAACTGTCGGCCCTCTGACGCCAGTGTTACATCATCAGGTAGGCAGCGCTGCAGGGAGGAGCGGCTGACGCTGGACGTGACGTCAGTGGGGTTTTCAACTTCCTAAAACAAGCAAACGAGAAAATCAGACGGTCTGAATGAGTCATATGAGAAAGGCTGCAGGGAAAATGTTTATTGTGTGTGGATAATGTGAAAAAAAAATGCTTACATGCATCCACTTTCTAGGGCACAAACTCTGCAGGTAATTGGGATGTAAAAGCCTTCATGTGCTGCAGCTGATGCTGATCCAGCACATGGGGATTTCTCCTCATCAGTGCTACTATCAGGCTGATATATGACAGCGATGTCGGTTTGATAGCTGTCAAGCATCGGCGCGAAGCTCGGAAAATATCTGTGAAATTTGACCCAGTGCCAAGTGTTCGGCAGATGGCCCCCGCAGCAACACAGTGCAGCTCGACGCTCGAGAGGAGCCGCTGAAAACTGCTCGATAGTGGAGGAGCCAGCTGGAGATCGGATGGAAACAGCAGGAAAAAAAAAAACTGCTGCTCTCATGAGAGACTGAGTTATTTGTGTTGTTCTCGGTAATGATGATTTTTTTTTCTTTCTTTTTTTTGACAGCGATCTTGCAAAAATCTGTGTCGTTCAAAAGATCTCAACCATCCACCCATTTGAATTGACTTTGGAAATAAAAGAGTACTGGAAGTTTCCTTTATTCCTTCCGTTTGAGGCACAGAAGAAACTCGTTGCTTCGGTGACTCCTGCCACCAAAAAGACGAGCGATCTGTCACCGGCTTGCGTCGAGTGGAACCCGCATTATTTCTCACACAAACTTTTTTCCAGTTGAAACAAATTCTGCCGAGTGTCAGTCTCGTGCCCCCCTCGGCTGACGGAGCGCTTCTCCTCATCGACTCCAAACACCAGAAAATATTTCTCTCTCTCCCCGTTTTTCACCCTCGAGCTCAGATCTTTCATTCTCTGCTGGTTTTCCTCTCCTCCATCAAAAAGTCTCAACTTTTTTTATAGAAGTTATAGAAGTATAGTTTTTATAGAGAGCGGACCAACAGTTAGGAGGTACAGAAGTTGCAGACTTCTTTGAGGAGGCTACATTCAGCTTCACGCTACCAGCTGATACTGGACAAAGTTCAGATCTTGACACATTAACAACATTTAAAGTCTGTCGTCAATTTTGTCGACACGCATATCTCCGCCACAGTGTCGCCTACGGGTATGAAGTAACGGTCTTCTTTTAAATGACTCATGATGTTTTCCATGTTATGATCAAGTGGAACGCTACATCTCATCTTTCGAAGAATGTGATGTCACGATAACAAATATTTGCTTTTACATACAACATTTCCTTTTTCCTCTGAAGCTTAAACTGTCACCGGTATGATTTTAAAGTCGAGGCTCATCACGTTCACGCAGACATTTTGTGGCATAAACGCTTCAATATAAACTGGTTTCAACCGCAAACGAGAGGCGTGTTGAGTAGTTCTGCCTGACAGAGGAAGCTTTGTGGAGTCTGCATGTTCTCCCTGTGCATGTGGGAGTTATTCCATTAAAAATGTCCTACTGGTGATGTAATAATGGTGCAATGTGCAATAACGTGTTACATATTGCAGTTATTACAAAATGTCTGCGTTCCACTCTCAGGAATATGTAATGGTTTGGTGCATTAGGTAATACATTTTGCCCTTCAACCGTATACATGGTTATATGTTTAATAATGAGAAAATAATTAGGATTCAGTTGGACTAGAATTAAATGTCACTCCTTGCTTTTGCTGGCGTCCTGCCAACACGGTGATGGTAGAATGCAGAAGCTCAAAATCAGATTTGACTTTTTAGATCACCTTCCATTGTGGCTGGTAGATTTTTAAATTAAGACAATGCGTTTTTTCCACCTGCCATTTCTATTTTCTTAAAGAAATTCTTTTTTTTTTAAATTAAAATAATATATAACAAAATGCATTCAAGAATATTATTACAAAATGTGGCAGATTATTATGAAATGCAGCATTATTACATAATGAGTTGAAAATGTATTATAGTTTTCTATATTGTGCAGTTATTGCATAATGCGGTGCTACAGACCCGTCCAGGATGTACCCGTCTTTGGTCACAGTAAGCAAAGACTAAACTGTTTTCCTAATTACGTCAGCAACTAACAAGTATCGACAACAAAACACAAAAACTCTAAACAAAACTTAAATATTGCGGTTTTAAAGTGACTCTCAGGAAACCGGGATGATTTTTTTTCTTCTCCTTTACTTCGCGTCCTCTCGTGAAAATTGGTTGTACTCCCGGGTGTCCGTCACCGGCTCTCTTGGTTTTTGCTTACAGACGGCGAGTTAAGCCGCTTGGGACAGCCGGCAGTCCACGCTGACGTAAACCTTTTGGGAAAGCTTTTTCTTTTTTTCTTGGCTCATTGTGCGAATGAGTAAAGAGCCTGATGAAGAAGCTGGCTTTTAGGGCAGAATGTTTGTCGGAGGAAGAGAGAGAGCGAGGCTGGTACACTGCTTGTGGAGACGAGTGGTTTACTTTAAGGATCTTCCTCGGCTAACAAACCACTCCGCATGCATGTTTAATGCGTCGTTCTCACTTCCCAAAGATGTGCGCTCGCCACCGCGAGGCGCTGCATGTTGAATTTATGTCTCTCGGTAGAGAGCAACACCACTTTTAGCCTGTTAAACATCGTGATAAACTGGCACTTACAGCGACTTTCAATTTGCCAAATGGAACAGAAGTATTGCGAAAACATTTGGAGTCACCTTTTCTTTTTTTCTTTTTGGGAGTTAACATGATCAAAGTGCCTCCGATTAGAAGGAAAGCTGACTTGTGGAATACGTACATCGTCTGACCTAAATTTTAATCTGAAGGACTGTGATCATCTCCCTGCCGATGGAGTTGTTCTCTCTTATTTCTGGGTGTGAAGTGGCTGGCTGAGCTGTTTCAAAGCCTTTTCAGTGGAAAGTTTTGCTCTGGATTTGCAGGTGAACCCTCTTTAATGCTTTTCTGATTTGACCTTGACTGGAAAATCCACTTCTTGTTCAATGCCGTCATTAAGCCAAACCCAACGATGGCAACAAACACTTGAAGAAAGAATTTCTTTGGAGGTGAAAAAACCAAGAGATGGTGAGATATTGTTATTGTCGTGAATATATATTTTTATACCAAGGTCAGCCCTGTTTGCACTTACCACATTCGACCTTAAGGGGCAGGCTGCTATAATGCATACTATGTTACTGCACAGCTTCTCTGTTCGCCAGGAAACGCTTTATAAACACAAATTATTGCAGGAAACGCTTTATAAACACAAATTATTGCAGGAAATGCTTTATAAACACAAATTAATGCAGGAAATGCTTTATAAACACAAATTATTGCACGTTTTGGCCCCGTTACCCTTTTCCTGCCCCCTCTTTCCCCTCTCCGCTCCATGAAAGTGGATCATTCCAGCGCACACAGATCCTTTTCCGCCTCGAGCCAAGTGGAATCAGCCGGGGAGCTATTGACACAGCGACGCCGGATCCGACACAAGGAGGAGCACATCGGCAAACACATTAGGTGTCAGAAGTTGAAACAAAACACAATGAAAAACCGCCGCGTGCAAAATCACACAAACCCAGTGTGCAGAGGAGCTTATGAAAGCTTATAGATTTTTTATAGGTGGTATTAGTGGGCTTAGGCCATGAGGGGAACTGAGTCACTGGTGTGGAAGATCAGAAAAGGAGGTCATGCGAGTTCAGTTTAATCTTCAGCACCCGCATTGATCAAACAGTGTTTGTGGGTGGCGTGTGTGTGCGTGGGTGTGTACAACTGAAGGCAAGGATTTGTAGTCTTGCAAAGTATTCCCATTCAAATATGCGGGGAGGAGCTTGTGCCGATTCCTTGCTGCAAAAAAACGGGAATAAGTGCATTGTGCGAAGAAGAAAGAACGGTTCTTTAACTTAATAGTTGCTTCTAGTGTTTTCAAAAATCTTTTGCCGACTCCAAACAGATCTATGATATGGCTGACTTTTATCCCGTCGTGGTCGGGTATATGCACTATCTCTGAAGTGCAGCTGTGCCTTTGAAGCTCCCGTCATAAAGCAAAATGGGTATAAAAAAGTTTTGCGAGCCGTCTGAGTGGAAAAGATTGGAGGCGATAGTGAAACTTAGCGACGAGACGGCAAAAGTAACGGGGAGAAAAAATATGTAACAAGGCAGAGATCAAAGTGGTTAACATGCATAAAATGGAAAAGGTGCTTTAAAAGATAAAGACATCCTCCTGTATTCCCTCCGACACCATTTCCCTGTGAGGTGTTGTTTTTTTATTTTTCCACAAATTTGTTGGAAATCAATGAGTCAGAGACGTCCTCGGGGTATTGACACAGCTTGACTGTGTGGATTTCCACCAGATATATAACCGTGTACGGTGCATTGCCCACACGTGCGTCATCATCGCAGGCGACTAACTGCAGCAACTCTCTGCAAATATTTCCCATTTGATGAAATGCAGCCGCTGACTCAGCACATTTGGAGTGGTCGGGAATGCCATGCAGTCTTGATTCACACACACACACACGACTCGCTCGACACAGAAGAATAAACGCGTGTGATGATAGATGTTTCTTAAATTGCTGCAAAGTAACTAAATTGAATGGAAAGTTTATTTAGTGAGCAGCAAAATAGATCTGGTTTCTTTTGGACATTAGAAGACTGCTTAAAGGGTTAATCTTGTGGATCTAACTGTTGATGAATAACCTTTTAATGATTTTGCTGTTAATGAATATGTCTTGCAATTTTATTGCACTTTATTCTAATTTGACTGAAAATCAGCATTTTACCTTTTAAATTGTGTCTTTGGAAATCTGCACTCTCTCACTTTAACTGTTTTATTCTGTTAAATCAGTTTTATTTGTTTTAAATGTAATTATGTTATGCGTGCTGCAGACCTCTTGGCCAGGTTAAAAGATCTTGATCTCAGTGGGTTTTATTATCCTGGTTAAATAAAGGTCGAATGAAATAAATAATCAGGGTCTTAGTCGATTCTCTCCCAGTGATTGCTATTAATACCCACAATGAATGCAACCAGCCAGTGATGGAATCTTTGACTTTGACTCTGTGACTGAGCGCTATATCTTAGACAGATATGAACATTTTGGCAACAAATTTACTCAAGAAAAGAAAGAGATCGCATTGTATTTACTAGTTTAATGATTAAAAGTAGCCTTTCCTGTGTCTGGTTCAAACCTCTACTGTAACTACCCATTGCATGTGTGACTCTATTAAATAAAGATTTATAGCTCTTATCAATATGTGAGGTGGTAACCGTCAATGTAAATTGGTTTTATTAAGCCTGTATGTGTTTGCCGACAGCCAGTCGCATTAATTGCACAAACCTGAGTTGCAACCGGTTCATCCTGGTGCTGACCTGCAGGATTCACACCCTTTATCAGTGAAAACATGCGTCTTTTTGCTGCTCTTGTACTAATCGGTGTCTCCTCAGAGAGCGCCGGTGTTCTGGACCCATTAAAAACAGGCCGCGGCGGCGTCTCGGTCGTTAAGGAGAACACAATTAGAGGAGCCATTAACAATAGGAATTCATTAGCTGTCAAACTCTCCCCGTGCTTTCTGCTACTGTTGCAGTCGCAACACCCAACCTATCGCCTTTCCGGGCTTTCACTTCCTTTTAATGAAAGTGACTTCAAATCTAATTTCCAAATTAACTTATTGTGTAATCCAAGTCATGGTTTGTAATTTTATGATAATTTTAGTTATTTAAAACTGTGACATGAGAAGATATCAGGTTGAAACTTGGTAAAATGTCTTTCCTTGCGTTGTAATCTGCAAAATTAATGATGTATTTATTACTGGAGAAATATGTATATCAGCCTCGGAGTCTAACAATGTTAAATGGTCACTGTTTGATATATTACGTTACTTCATCGAGGCGAGTTGGGAGATGAAAGCGTGGTCATGCGCTTCAAGCCAAACTATATTTGTACAGCACATTGCCGCAACGAGGTAATTCAAAATGATTTACGTCGACAAACATGATCAGTGACAAAGGCAGAATAATAACAGCTGCGACGAGAAGGATGAAATAAAAACACTAATTATATCGAAGCATAAAACACAGAGGCAAGACAAACTCCACATACAGCGCCGTTATTAGGACGCCTGCTGGTCGTATTCTTTTGGAAACAGGAAGTGGTGATGTCTGGGATTTGACCATCTTCATTCAGACACTGCGACCCGGTAAGCAGAAGGAAGACGGAAAATTAAGGGTGACATGAGTGAGCTATTTGAGTTACAGACAAAAACTGTTTGACTGGAAGGTGGCAGCCGACGAATAGGCCTTCAGAAAACAAGACAACAAAAAAACCGCAGTACACATCTCTGTTCTGTGTTACATGTATCCTGTGATACGCCTCGCAGCAAGAACGCCACCGCATCCATAGGAACATTTACTTTCTTGATGAACATTTTTTCCAGAACGTTTGAATTATTCGGCAGTCCCAAAAGATATTTGTTTAATCACCAATTGTCCTGCAGCTTTCTGATTGGTTCAATATTTGATGTGAACCTCGAAGCAGATTGGGCCTAAACCAATCAGAGCGTTGTAGGCCAGCAGAAGTGTTTGTGGTTCAACGTGGAGGATGTTGGTGTCCTCTTGATCATAGTCAGTGAAAAAGGGAATTTGTCTTCCTGACACATAAAAAGACAAGCAGGTGTCACGGACAGAGGGATTGTTGCTGGTTTGAATGCGACGCTTCCCGTCTGTCCACGGATTGGTGGATCGGACGCAGCATACAGAGAGCTGACGCTCAAATTCCTGGCTACATCTGACAGCAAGAGTAATTGAGTAAATTCCTCT
This sequence comes from Parablennius parvicornis, assembly GCA_900302745.1. Lineage (NCBI taxonomy): Eukaryota > Metazoa > Chordata > Actinopteri > Blenniiformes > Blenniidae > Parablennius > Parablennius parvicornis. Next base: position 15,795 of record OMNM01030573.1, read on the forward strand.
TTAGTACAGCAAAAGCGTGGCTGCAGAGCTCAGGACACTGGGGGGATGGGACGCCGCAGAGACTGATGGAAAATCCGTGTAAGAGCGACGCACGGCGAAGGGAGGAGGGATGATATTGAGGGGAAGCGATGGACGACGGAGGAAAAATGTGAGACAGCAGCCAGTTTGATAGTGAGCGCCGAGCTTTTCTCTCACATGTACATTAAAATTTGATGCCCCGTGCTCCTCCCCTGCTACATTTCAATATCAACTTCACCTGCGACTGTGTATCCGCAGAATAATAAAAGTGCTGGAGCTACTCTTTCACGCCCTTTCTTTCCTATCAAAATAAGACTTATTGCATATGGTCCAGCAGATTAATAATGCATCTGTACGAAGGCCCTTTCACACAGCTCAGTCAGTAACTGGAAAAAAAGCTGGAGGAGATTGGAAACAGTCAAAATGCACTTTGTGTCTTTTAATCTTACCACTTATCAGTGAGTAATGAGGTGACATATTAAAGCAGGTGCATGAGAGATTAAAACATTTTTATCTGGCTTTTGGAGTCTATCGTAACAAAAGTAATACGTAAGCTACGACTGTTATTACCGTTATATATTAGTTTTAATCGTTCATTATAAAAAAGGTAGATACTATCTGGTATTCATTGTCGAATCATTAAAAGTGAAACCATTTTGGGAAATAATGGAGTGAAGAGTATTGTAATGAAATTTTTTTTTCAGATATAGTTGAGAAAATTAACAATTTATGACCTCACCTCTTCTATCTCCAGTTCAAGTCCAGAACTCATACCTGTGGAATCTGCAGGTTTTGGGTTTTCTCCCAGGAGTTTCTCCTGTGATGCACAGGTGATCTGTAACTTCAGTTTCCCTTTGTTACATTCATTTAAAAAGAATATATTGGAAATAAATAATTATTAGTTGGATCGGTATTTTCACTACCTTGTTGTGTAAAGTAACTTGAGGCTGCATCTAGGAATCTGAGCCATTCGAACGTATTCTTTGTGTGTCCCTCTCCGTGGTGCTGAAATGCTGCACACACACACACACACACACACACACACACACACACACACGTCTATCTCCATGGTGATGAAAGACTCAAATTCAGCCTCTCACAGCCTCTTTATCGCTCTCATAACAGCTGAACACTGCATACACATCAGAAGCAACATTAAATGCAACCTTTTACTTTTTTCTGCATTTTACTCTTAAAAAAAAGCTTTTGTGAGACCATTAGTACATAATTATTATGAAAACGTGTGCAATTGCCTACTAAATAAGATGATTCATGTTCGGATTTGTTAGTCAGATCATATTTTGTAACGATATTCTGAAAATCAGTCATAATTAACAATCTTATATTTTCTTTATTGCTCATTCCAGAACTGATTGACTTGTTGCCAGAAGCATCACATATCAAATAAGCGCATCAGGACTAATCCATTCATTTACAAAAACCACATTTTTCAAACTCTTTGAGATGTTGGTGCCACTCCCAGGGCACACTGTATACCTTACCATTTATCCTTAAACACATTTTTATTATTTGTACCGTGGGAGGAACCCGGTGCGAATCCACCCAGAAAGGCTTCACAAAGACTGTAGTCAATACCTGGCATGCCTAATTTCAAATTAAAAAATGCCATTTTTACTTGCAGGATTAACCGTCTTTCTTATCCCACATCAATCTAATCAATTGTGAAATTTATGCGACGATATAAATAAGCTTGTTAAGACCCAGAAGACCCAACCTGTAGGTTAAGACATCAGTCTTTAGTCGGTATTACTGGGGCTGCTCTAAATCGTGCAATAAAGCTGTCAGTGGCTCAAAATCCAGGCCACCATTGTCTTCTGATTGCCAAACGAACCAACGCCGGGCATGGCGATTTCATGCCAAGGTAATCCAGAAAAAGCACAGCTATAAATAAACCTCGCTGCAACACTGTGTCTAGGTTGAGTAAGCTGGTGTGAGAACCTCCAGAGACCAAAACGGCCTTTTTCTTTTTTGTCTTTTCTGGAAAAAAAAAAAACCTGTTTGTTTTGAGAAGGTTGTTTAGGAAAATGGATGAAAACAGCACGGTGGATTACAGCTGTGGGGGAGAGTACATAGGGTGAGTGTTTTCTGGGGACTGAAGATGAATGGGAAGCAGGTGTTGGAGGCAGGAAATTATTCTGGTGCCACGTTAAATTGGGAAATGCACAAAGCTCCACCGGTGGACATGAGGAATGTGAGAGTTCAGAATAGCAGCGACCCCGACCGTGACGCAGACCACCAGGTAAAGCAGTGACAGGCAGGTTAACTGGGAACAGACAGGACATGAATATTAAAACACATCTCCAGCTTGGCTTTTCGAGTTTATCCCTATTTTATTAGTAGTTGTGTTATTTTATAGGTCCTGATGATGCTTTTTATTACATAATATACATATCTTATTTCACATTTGTGTTTTAAATGGGTCATATTTTGCACAAGTGTTGAACAGCTGTATAATATGACCCTTAAGTTACATTTATAATGATTTAGGACCAGTTTCACCTCATTTTGCCATTTTTATGCTTCTTTATTGTCTTAAGTGTTTTTTTCAAGCTTAATTTCACTACCTTTTCTCTTCATTTTAAGAATTATTTTATAATTGCATTGATTAAGTGGTAGTGACTTGCATTATCGGGGTTTTACAAAAAAAAAGAAAGCATTAGTTTAAAATGTGAGGTGAAACTGTTGATGTAACATTGGTGATCATTGGTACATGATGTCTTTGTGGAGAATATTGACCCAATAATGCCACTATTTTATGGACAGATTTGGTGCAAAATCAAGTACTTTCAGGGACACCCATCAATCTATTACCAATGAAAAAGCAGAAATGATAGAAACATCACATTTATACACAAGTATGAATATGTCACTGCCATCTAACCACCATGTTGTGTGTATTCATTCCCTTTGTGCTCTTTTCCACACAGCAACCAAACGGTGCTCCACCAGTTCTGCTGCCCGGCCCCGGAGGCTCCTGAGGGGGAAACCTCCACCGCCTGTGTCCCCAGGTAAGACCACTGCATCCTTGTAAACATCAGTGCAAATGTTTTTTTTTTGTTTGTTTTTTTCCCCTTTGAGCAATTTTACTTTTTTCTTTTCTGTGATTCTTTTAATTGCAGCCACGTATCATGCATCCTGTTAACAGCAGTGCTGCAGTAGTAGTCAACACAACTACCCCGGCTGCGGTGTCCAGTTTGAAGTGGTTGCAAATGCTTCAGGGTATTTCAAGGAGACAGTCGAGGTTTGTCCCACAGGGACGAAGAGTCTTTGAGAGGGGGAGTCACTCCACAAAGCCTTTAATTGTCTTTTGCCACAGCAGTTGTTGTTGGAGTCATGTTGAGTTTGAGTGAATCAGTTAGAAACACTGGAACAATAAAACAATATCAAATCAAAGCCATCAAAATCCTATTTTCTGGAGAAATATTACATTGGTTTCAGCAGAATGATGTCGTTATCTTGTGTGTTTGCAGATTAGCCAGTAATAGAACCGCAGTTATTATATAAAGTTGTTTAAATTGGCTAATGTGAAAATATGAACAACTAATAATTAGCTGCTATACATGCCCACTTTGAAGGGAACCCAGTGATTATTATCGAGCGTTCAAAATATAGAATTAGATGAGCAGATACAAAAGAAAAGCAAATGGCACCCGACAGGTGATTATTTTGTTCTTTTCAGGCAGAATTGACCACACACACACACACACACACACACACACACACACACACACACACACTTGTTTGTAGCTGAAGCGCGTCAATAGCAATTAAGCCGTCCACCCAAAAATGGTTTGTTTGTTTGTTGTGGACGTCTCACAGGATTGCTGTGGCTCATTGTCTGAGCTTGGCAGAAAATAGCAGATAAGCAAACACATATTGACGGGGAACGATCGTCTCCTGCAGCGTCGGACGCAGTCGGGAGCAGAAGGCTGAAGCTCTGACGTGCTCACACTTTAACCCTTCGTTGTTGGGAAAGTGATTTCTTACTGAAGATGGTCTGTTCATGGCAGTCTCAGAATTTGCGATTCAATAACAAAATCTGCCTATAAAACATTGTTTCATGAACAGATTGATGCTTTGAAATGGATTTAAAATATGGTGACATGTGATTTGGTCTTATAAGGTAAAAAATTTACATTAAATTAGTCGTTTTAGTGGTTTTAGTAAACAACCATATGTAAAGTTTGTGTGACTTTGATCAGATTTATACTTTTGTTAGACGTGAATGGTATACATAGGCGTCCTTGTTTACACGGCAGCATTTCACGTGAAAAAGTAGATTTGGAGAAGAACTATTTGCTGCGCTGTTTTCAAGAAGTTGCGTTTTCCCAACGTACATAGAGACAAGTTGGAGAATTTTCAAAAAGTTCCACCTTGGGAGCCGTTATCATAAAATTTTAAGGCTTTGAGCACCCTCGTCATGTAAACAGAATCCTGAAACGCAACAAAAGTTTTGCGATTTTGCAGCCTAAGACTTACTTATAATAGTTACAGAATAAAACAATGAATAAATTATAAAAACATTCCCCAAAACACCTTTTTGTTACAATTTAGAATTTTTAAGTAGCTTATCGAGTACATGAGAAAGAACAAAACACACTGGAGGGCTTTCTGGCTCGAAATCAGCCACTTGGATTGACCGAAAGCTGCAAGCTGAACTTGAAAGAGCAGCTGATAATCCCGCATGAAGCCATTTATAAGATAGATTGTCAAACGGGCTCGTCAATAACTCAAACTCGCACTTGCCGCAGTATCTGTTGTCACAAAAGTCGCTTCATGTCTTCTATCAATTACAAACAGAGGTTGTGTGCTGAGAATTACACAGGAGTGACTCTCAAAAGACCAAAGCTGGAGGTGAAATTGAAAAAGACAACAAAACGTAGAAAGAAAAATGGAAGAATCGATCCGGGTACAGCTGCTGGACTTTTGCCTGTTGGGAGGCGTTTTTGGACAGTTGTGCTTTGTGATTGCTCCGCGCTTAGGGACTATTAACTGAAGGTACAAACAAAGTGCACAAGACTTGTCCAGACTCTCTGGCTACTCAAACCAATCCCTCCCTCCCTCCTCCCCCGCCGATCTCTGAAGCCGAACCACTTCAAAGCAGGACACCCCCGGGGCCGAGGCAGAAAGCAGCTTGTGGTTTTGTCCTTTATATTTTTTTTCTTTGTTTCCTGTTGCGTCTTTATCTCTCTAAAAAAAAAAAAAAAAGCTGTATTCTGTTGTTGATTTTCTGTATTTCCGCATTGTTGTCAGTGATTTGTTGGTCATTTTTACTCACGTGGCATCACCACATCACGGCGACATAACTCCACATAGCGCCCACACGTCATTGCATCCATCGTCATTCATGTTCACTTCATTCAGGCTTGTCTCTCCACTGTGGTCACGTTAAGTTTGAAAGAGTCATGTATGATTATTAATCATGTAACTTATAGTTTATGTATGTAAAAGAAAAAAAAAAAAAAAAA